>JBBPBP010000001.1:61980510-62022629 GCA_037974735.1 Cicer chorassanicum
TTTAGGTTTTTTAAAAATGAAGTAGAAAAGAAATATGGTTAAGATGAAGATGTAAAACATGAAGATCACGAAAACTAATTTAAATTTAAGGGATCATAAGCGTATTTTTCTAAAATTTATAAGACCAATATGAGATCCATTTACTTTTATAATTTATTACATCAATATCACATGTCAACATTGTAACAATCAATTAATAATAGTTTATTAAACGGAACTATTGAAAAAGAACATTTTTACAAACGGAAAACACTTAAAAAAATCTAATTAAAAAAAAACTAAAAAATTAGATTAAATATACAAAGTTAAAAGTACAATTTAATCTTAATCTTAAATTTATCTTCTCACATCTCCCTAAAGTCCACTATACATTTTTTTATTACTATCAATTTCACAAATCCACTAATTATTGGCTTTAGCCCACATGTTGGAGGGATAAAAAATTTCATCAAAAAACCTCTAAAATTTTGTGGGCTTGGTGGAGTTTATGAGCCAACTTTTTTAAAATAAAATCGATGTTTTCTTGAAAAAGAATTTTGAATTTTTTTTTTCAAATTTTTTTTGATAAAAAACGTTTATAATTTTTTTTGATTAAAAAAATTTAATTTTTTCAAGAAAAATAATTTTTTTAATTTTAATTACAAAAATTTTCAAAAAAAAGAAACTGTACTGTGTCTGTGTACAGTGTGGCAGTGTTTGCGCAAAATATGCATCCCGCAACTCTCCAACAACCTTCCCGACTGTTTTATTTTTACTGCCCACACAACACAGTCACACAATGCTCTCAAAACGTTTCATTTGCAACAACAATTTCTTACAAACCTTTTCTTTCTTTTTGTTGCCCACAACTATCTTCCAACCAAAATTTTAAAAGTTTGATATCTCTCAACAATTTTCTTTAAACTCCTTTCTTTTAGTACTGGCTTTTAAATATATTAAGAAATTTCATTAAGTGTAATTATAAAAAGTACTAATTATATTTCCAAAAGTACTAGTATCATTTATGAAAACTTGTTTCATAAAGGAAAAGAGTAATTAAAGATAAAATTTATATTATTAAATAAGTATTTTTTGAATAAGATAATTCAATTGAATAAAAACAAAATCATTCAATTGAACTGAGTAGATTAAACATTTGTACAAGTAATTAATATATACTATATCTTGTAAGGATATTTGTTAACATTTTTATGTATTTATATTCAAGAAGATTATTAAATATTAATACACTTTCTTCATATTTAAGAATTTAATTTTGATATTGTTAAACTAAAAAGTTTTCCGTCATCATTGACAATTATGATCGATCAAAATAGCATTAATATTCCAAACCATGGCCTTGAATTTCAAGTATCACTATATTTAATTATTTGTCCTATCCTCTCGTCAATCTCAAAGAGTCACACTATTTTTACTGTTTACTTTTTCACTTTCCACGTCTCTTTCTCTTCCAAGTCCAACTTCTACAAACCCATTCAAAACCCTTTCATTACCTTCAATCTTTGCAGAATCGCTTTTTCACAATCATCACTTACACGGTATCATTATCATCTCTCATTTTCCTTTCCGTTTTCAAATTCATGCTTTTCTTGTTCTACACGAAACATAAACATTCACCTATATCGTACTCATTTTTTTTCTTCATCTTTCCGTTTATTAATTAATCCCTATCATCTTCGTATCATTTCCTTAAATAGATACACATCGCACGTTTCGTTCTTTTTTTTTCTTCTTCCGATTTTGGTACGAAATGCGATTTTCAACTTTATTCGTACTCTGAATAAAACGTGCTAACTAAGTTTCTACTTGTTCTTGCATAATCTTATAATAATATATGATATATTTGATTTTTGTTGTTTTGTTAGATTCTCTTTTACAGAGTGGAAAAATGGAAAAGGCACTGATTAATAGCAACCCTAGAAAGAGGAGACTGGTGCTTGGCGATTATGAAGACCGTGACAATGATAGTGGAATTGGAAAGGTGTTAAGGTTCAAGATTTTGTTGCCGAATGGGACCAGTGTGGAACTAACATTGCAGAATGCGGAAAATGAAATGCCTTTTGGGGATTTTATTAGTTTGGTTCGAGATAAATATTTGGAAGTTCGAAAGAAATGCGAATCGGTGAAGAAGAAAAGGGAAATTAATTGGAAGGATGGTGGTTTGTTTCTTGAGGATGCTTTTGATGCTAAGATTAGGAATGTTATTCAGTTTAAAAACTATATGCCTCAAAAATGCCACATATTACGACTTAATGTTAGTATAATATACTGATTCTGCTATGTTTGTGTTAATGTATGTTTGTGTGTGTGTTTGTTTACTGTAATTTTGAGTCTGGTATTATTTCCTTGTGCTTAGTAGCTAAATCTTTGATATTTGTTTTCATTGTTTGTATTTCTTCTCAATCAGGATGGGAGCAGTGATGTTCCTCAAACCTTTGAGGTTAGAATTTCTACTGTTTGTATTTTTTATTGTTTGTATACAAGTGTGGTGAAATTGTGAATATAGATGTCATTTACAAATTACAAAAGTTTAGAACACTTTAGCATTAAACTTTGAGGTAAAATGAATTCTTAAATACCCATTTTATTGGTTTTAAACTTTATTCAAAATATATATTTTAGTTTTTATTGTCCTATAATTGACAGTAGGGACTGAAAACTATATGTTAGTTAATAATGCTGTGAATCACAGAAAGAATATGAAATGTTCACGAGAAAGGGTAGAGTTGATTTTAAATAATAGGAGGAAGAATGTAACTAGATGAGTATAGTTTTCTCTTATTAACTGAATGGTTTGATGTTGATACTATTTGTGCATCTGCAGAATATGTGGGATTTGACGCCAGATACAGATTTACTGCTGGAGCTTCCTGAAGAATATAGTTTTGAAGCAGCTATTGCTGACTTAATTGTGAGCTCATTAACAAATAAGACCATACACACAATTTTTCAGAGGTTTTGAACATATGGACACTAACACTGTTATTCATTTACCAGGATAATGCCTTGCAGGCTGTGTGGTTCAATGGGAAAAATAATCGGAAGTTAATTAGGTATGATTGCATGTCATCAATTGTGATGGTGATATTTTCTTTTTTGTCCTTTATCTGGGATAAAGGTTTAATGGGAAAAAAAAGAACCCACTGTCTAACTTATGCATTCTGTTTAGTTGTAATTTTGCAGTGAAAAGATGCTGGCTAATTGTATCTACCCATGAAAGCACAACTTCTGCTTGTGGGTTTTATTAAATTGAATGAAATGTTCTCTTCAGGAAATTCATAGCTTGTTGGAAACACTATTTATATTTAATTTGTCCAATTTCTACTGAAATTAAGTTGTTGATTATTTAATGATTAATTGGCACCACCATTAATAATCTGTTTTCAGCTTTTTTCTGATTATAATAAAAGTATTGAGAAATATACGTAGTTGATTTTTATTGTCTATTGTGTTTGCTTGGTTTCTTATACCGGTGCACAGTGCACTCAATTATCACTTGATCATGTGACTTTTATGATTTGCAGAGTATATGTGAGTAACGATAAGATTTCAATTTTCGACAATGGTTCTGGAATGGACGACTCCAATGAGAATTCCCTAGTAAAATGGTAACTATCTGATTGCAGTTTATTTCTTGAAGTTTCAAAGTGCATTCTGATATCGTGTTATTTGAGTTAAAATAAACTTACTTTAACAGGCCTTTTGAACTTAGCATCTAAAAATATGTGGATGTAAAGGAGAGATTGGAATTGAATGTACTACTTATAGGCAACTCAATAGTTATTAGCGATGCAATTTTCAGTTTGAATGGTCCAACTGTCATATACATTCATTTTACGCTTGAATATATGATTGGTCCTTGCAAATACACATTTTTTTTGTTTTAGTCTCTGTAAGTTTTTTTGTTTGATTTTTATCCTTGTAAATATTTTTGTTTTGTTTTTGGTCTTTGTTCTTTTGTTTTAGTCCTTACAGAATTGATTTTTATTGAAATTGACCTTGGAATTCCTTATATCTCTAATAATTGAGGGACTAAAATCAAATATTATATATATCGCAGTGACTTATTTCAATAAGAACTAATTTTACAGGGACTAAAACAAAAGAGCAAGGACCTTAAACAAACAAAAACATATTTGGAAGGACCAAAATAAAACAAAAAAACTTACAATTACTAAAACAAAAAAAAACGCATAGTTACATGGACCAATCATATATTTAAACCTTCATTTTATTATAAACCAATTTTTTAGAAGTTGTAGTACTTTGTTTGGTTTGAGAAAGCATGTTTGTTTCTGCTGTCATATACTCCTATCAATGCTGCCTTATTTTCATTGTTTTATATTTCTTGTTGTGTTCACCATTGTTGTTTTATAATTGTACTTGTCAACAAATCCGAAAATATGGAAACATGAACATTTTCTCAAAACCAAAAGCAAGTCCTAAATTTTGAAGTATGCTAAAACCTTGTAGTATTTTTCTAAATTACACCCAGATTGCAAACATTGCTAGCTTTTGTATTAAAAAAAACATTGCAAGCTTTTATTCCTAACAAATGAATATTTGTCTTTAATACAATAAACGTTTAAATTTTAAAACATTAAATCACATTCACTTTCAGTGTCTTTCAATCAATTTGTATTATGCTGTTTATCTTTTGCATATTCCATGGTCTTCTCTTGATTATGGGCTTCGTATCTCTTACACAGGGGAAAGATGGGTGCTTCACTTCACAGATTATCAAAATCACAGGCGATTGGAGGAAAACCCCCATACTTAATGGTTTTCTTCTTTTTTGTACTCTTTGACCCTTCAATCTTTGTCGAACATGCTTGTTGTAACATCATCTAAGAGAAGTATTTTTAAGCTAGAAGACCATACCTTCATTAATCACATATTTTTTAATTTTTGCTGAACATGTGTGTTGTAACATGCTCAAATAGGACAAGCATTTTAAGCTAGAAGAGCATAGCTACATATGTCATAAATTGGTGACTGGAAGTATATCCTTTATCTAAACCTCTGAATAAATTGGTGCCTGCGCTCTTATGCACAAATAAACATCAAAATGTTAAATCATTGAGATTTCTTTTCACGTTTTAAACGATTGTTTGCTTTGTTGGATTGATTGTGCTTTGCAGCCTTATTTTGGAATGTATGGATATGGTGGACCTATAGCATCTATGCATTTGGGGAGGTATGATTTCTTTTAAGATAAATCACATTCTGTCTTCTTCTGTTCAAGTACATCCCTAAATTTATCTCTTTATCACTCCCTCTCTCTTATTTATGCTACTCTCTCATTATAGGCGTACTCGTGTTTCTTCAATGACAAAACATGTTAAGAAAGTGTACATGCTATTTCTTCATAGAGAAGCTTTGTTAAATAGATCTAACTCTGAAGCCACATGGAAGGTATTTGTGTTTCCCCAACAATGCAATGGCTTTAATGCATTCTTTTTTTGTTCATTTTAATGTTTCTCAACTGACAGTGTACTTTTTTTTTTCTCTTCATTCAGACAAATGGTGGCATAAGGGAACCTTTAAAGGATGAAATCAGGGATTCTCATGGCAGCTTTACTAAGGTATATAACATCTCTCATCTTTTTACTATTCTCGTTCTCTTGTCTGTTTTCAGCATTGTGGAATGGGAGAGGAAGGAATTTAATGAAGGGAAGGAAAGTAAAAATCCTAAATGTTAAGGTTTTAACATAGGGGAGGGAAAGGAAAATCATAGTTATTTAATATTATACTGTTTTCTGAAGGTTGAAGGAAGGAAACATAAGAAATTCATGTAGTTTTGGTAACAATGAGTGGGATATCATATTAGCTTGTGTAAGGATGAGATTAAACACATGTTTTGATACTGTTGCAGGTTGATATTTATGAGCCAAAAGTAAAAGATGTTGATATTGATAAACTCCGGTGCCAACTCAAAGACATATATTTCCCCTACATTCAGGTTTGAACATGCCAGCTAATTGAATCAATGTACAGATGAGATTATATCTTGTCAAATTTTGCGTGATTGTTGCTTCATATGTTCATTTTTCTTTTAATATTAATATTACTCTCTCTATCTCATTATGAGTGTCATACTAAGTTATTTCACACAAATTAAGGAGAAACTATTAATGCAAGAAAGGGAACAACTTTACCAAATTAACCTTATAATAAATGCCAAGTTTAGGATAATGACTTGGGAGTGATGCACATAATTTGATATAACCCCTTTAGTTGTTTCTCACTATCATTTATATTTTTACCAAACTAAACCCTAACTAACAAGAAAATATCTGAAATGATTTAATGAAATTTTAGAATAACCAAGACATATTTTTCTCACAAACATTTTCCTATAAATTAAGAAGCTCCATTAATGAGTTTCCATATGGAGGAAATATCTAAGCAATCTGCCAAAATGTTCTAAATCTCAGTACATTCAATTTTAAGTCTTAGGTTCATCGGAAATAACAAGATTCATTTATGTAACCCATTGAAAATAGGAGCACTTTAAGTATTAGGTTCATGTATGTTTAGATTCATGTACTTAGGGAGTTGAACTTGTATATATGTCTCTTTGTAATCATAACATGTAATTAATTATAGTGTATAAAAATATCAAGTTGTTGAGTGCTTTTAACACTCAAGCACATTTAGAAAAATTATTTCTTCCAGTTTTTATGTCTCTTGTAATCATAACTGTAATTAATTATAATGTATATAAATATCAAAGTTGTTGAGTGCTTTTAACACTCAAGCACTTTCAGAAAAATTATTTCTTCCAGTTTTTCACATGATCCTGATCTTGGAGACTGCATTCGCAATCAACTCTATCAAATAATAATTTGATTGGGCACTTGTTCTTGTCAACCATTGTTTAAACTTGACTGGGCACTTTGTGCTGTCAAGAGCACCATTGGCCGCTACTGACCAGAGTTGACTGACTTTGACGGTGTTGAACACTGGTGTTTTAACTTCATTTGCATTGCTAACCTTAATTGAAGGTCGTTTAAGGATGATACTTTTTCTCAACAGTTTGGAAAAACCATCAGTTACGTGTACTTTGGTGTATTCAAGTATGTTTCCACTTTTCTTTGGATTTAACATTTTCGAAACCCCTTGTTCTAGATTCCGGTGCCACAAACCATATGACACCTTGTTCTAAATTCTTATCCACTTATTTCCCTAGTCCTAGCAATAAGAAAATAGCCACTGCTGACGGTAAACTTGTAACGGTAGCTGGAATTGGAGATATTCAAATAAATCCCTCCACAACCTTAAGAAAGGTGCTTCATGTCCCAAAATTGTCCTCTAATCTTGTCTCTATACAAAAACTCACAAAAGAATTATCCTGTACTGTGACTTTTTGCATTGATTGTTGTGAATTTCATGACAAGGATACAGGGAGGAAGATTCGACGTGCACGAGAAGGAAATGGCATTTATCTTGAGGAACCAAATTTGTCCACCACACCAAAAAACTGCCTACCTCAGTCTTTTGTGTCAGAGTCTATGTTCTCTCGTAAAGAAAATATTATACTTTTTCATTGTCGATTAGGACATTCTTCCTTTAGAGTCATCAAAGTTATGTTTCCATCTTTATTTTTTGGGTTTAATGTTTAAAGTTTTCACTGCGAAGATATGAAATTGCAAAACATAAGTGTGTGCCTTTTCCTTCAAGTGATGCAAGAAGTACATCTCCTTTTAATCTCATTCAGACTGATGTTTGGGGTCCATCTACCATTCCAACTGTGTCTATGGGACTCGATAGTTTGTAACTTTTATTGATGATTGTACTCGAGTTACTTAGATTTTCTTACTTAAACATAAATTAGAAGTTAACCCTAATTTTCAAAATTTCTTTTTGATGACTAAAAATCAATTTGGTGTGTGCATTAAGAGACTTAGGTCTGATAATGTTCGAGAGTATTTTGATCAAGTTATTACTCCATTCTGTTAAAAAGAGGGAACAATCCATGAGTCTTGTGTCAAAACATCACAACAAAATGGGATTGTAGAAAGGAAAAATGAGCATCTCTTAGACCAAACTTGAGCACTATTGTTCCAAAATATTTTTGAGGAGAGGTTGTCCCCACAACAACATATCTTATTAATTGGTTACCTTCTAGAGACTTGGGGTCCAAGAGTCCTATGGCTGTTCTTTATGCATTCTATCATAACTCGTCCACTACCATTAATCTTCCACCAAGAATCTTAGGGTGTCTCATTTGTCCATGTTCATAGTCATGATAGGGGAAAACTTGACCCTCGAGCTCTAAAATGTGCTTTTGTTGGCTACTCCCCCACTCAAACAGGATATAAATGTTACCATCCTCCTTCCAAAATATTTTGTGTCTAGGGATGTTACCTTTCATGAATAGGAAGCTTATTTCACAAAACTTTATCTTAGGGGGAGAATTTAAAGGGAGACAAGGAAAGTTATCATGAAAATCTTTTTCTCCCTATCCTTGAGTCAAATGCACCTAAGCCCATCTATTCCATCTTTAGAACATGAGACTGAACTTGAATTTGAATCAGTGCTTGAACCTAAAGTTGATATAAGATTTGGAAAAAATTTGGTGTTCGAGAGAAGGTCAAAGGTCCCTTCTGAATCGACACACGTTCAAGAGTCCAATCCAACTCCTTCACATCAGGTAACTAATTCTGATTTTTCAGCAGTACAAGATATGTTCCCAACCTCTCAAAATGAAAGAGAAACCCAACCTTCAACCCCTCAAAATGAAACAGAAACCCAACTTCAAGCCCTTCAAAATGAAGCATAAACCCAAAAAGTTGAAGATGACCTTGACTTCCCAATTGCCATAAGAAAAGGAACCCGAAAGTGCACCAAACAACCACTATACCCTCTCTCAAACTACCTCTGATTTGAAAAATTCTCACCAACACACAACTTTCCTTGTAAACCTTAACACTACCTCCATTCCCAAAAATGTTTTTGAGGCGTTGTCTGATGAAAAATGGAAGCAATCCATGAGTATTGATATGGACGCATTGAAGAAGACTAGAACCTGGGAGTTAGTGACTTTACCAAAAGGGAAGAAGCCAATTGGATGCAAATCGGTTTACACAATAAAATATAAGGTTGATGGGTCAATTGAAAGATATAAACCCAAATTAGTTGCCAAATGGTTCACACAAACCTATGGGATTGACTATTCAGAAACATTTGTGCCAGTTGCAACGATGAATATAGTAAGGGTAATATTGTCTCCTGCTGCCAATTATGGTTGGGAATTACAACAATTTGATGTGAAGAATGCCTTCTTAGATGGAGAACTTGAGGAGGAAATTTATATGCAGGTACCATCGGGGTATGATAAAAATGTACCGATCAATACAGTTTTCAGGTTGAAAACGACATTATATGGCCTAAAACAATCCCATCGGGCATGGTTTGGAAGGTACACTAAGGTTATGGCATCTTTGGGCGACAAGCAAAGACAAGGAGATCATACATTGTGCATTAAACACTACCCACAAGGGGGAGTGACAATTTTGTCAGTATATGTGGATGACATCATAATGATTGGAGATGATTGGAAGGAGCAACAACCAACAAGTATTGAGTTAATGTTTGGCTATGGAGTTTGAAATGAAAAGTCTTGGAAAGCTGAAGTACTTCTTGAGAATACAGGGTATTGCACTTTTCATGGAGGAAATCTTGTGACTTGGAGGAGTAAAAAGCAAAATGTAGTTGCACGTTCTAGTGTTGAAGCTGAATTTCGAGCCATGGCATAAGGCATTTGTGAATTACTTTGGCTCAAATTTATTTTAGAAGACTTGAAAATCAGATGGGAAGGACCTATGAAGCTCTACTGTGATGACAAGTCATCTATCAATATAGCACATAACCCAATTCAACATGATCGAACCAAGCATATCGAGGTTGATTGACACTTCATGAAGGAGAAGCTTGATAATGGACTGATATGTGTCTTTAGAATGGCAACTTGCGGATATTCTCACTGAAGGATTGAGTAGCTCAAATTTTGAACGAATTGTATCCAAGCTAGGAACGGAGAATACCTATTCCACAGCTTGAGGGGGAGTGTGGAAATAAAAAGATTCATTTATGTAACCCATTGAAAATAGGAGCATTTTAAGTCTTAGGTTCATGTATGTTTAGATTCATATACTTAGGGAGTTGAACTTGTATTTATGTCTCCTTGTAATCATAACATGTAATTAATTATAGTGTATATAAATATCAACATTGATGAGTGTTTTTAATACTCAGGCATATTCAGAAAAATTCCTTCTTCCTGTTTTTCACAGAAATTTTAGAATAACCAGGAGATATTTTTCTCACAAACATTTTCCTGTAAATTGCGAAGCTCCATTAATGAGTTTCCCTTTGTCAGAAATCTATATGGAGGAAATATCTAAGCAATCCGCCAAAATGTGTTCTAAATCTTAATACATTGAGTTTTTATGTAAAAGAAAATTGGTCACAAGTCTCTGATACTTAATTGTTCCTTTGCAAAATATTATTTTAATTCCTTTTTAATATATGATGATTTGTTTCATTGATGCAGAATGATGACTTGTCTGACAAAGGGAAGACTATTACACCAATTGAGTTTAAGGTTCTTGCTCCAGTATTACCCTTTCAGTAGCTCATTCACACTATTATATTATTAACACAAAACTACACTCAACTCTTTTGAATCTAGTTGTATGATGAAATTCGGTTATACTTATGTGCAGTTAGTTTTTTTATTGTCTGAGTTGGCATTAGTGTTAAGTTAGTTACTGTGCAACATGTTCTATTTAAGCGTCGTTGCTTTGTTCATTGTATTTCAAATTTGTTAAAATATTATATTAGTATGTAAATAAAATAGATAGGCTGTAAGTATTCCTGCCATTATGTTTGTTTATTACTCATAGTCTATATAAAGAACTTCCGTTGTGTAGTGGAAACACACGGGGTATTCAACATGTCTCTCAATATTTTCTTCTCATATAACATGGTATCCAGAGCCTATTGAGGGACGACCATAATCTTCAACTACCCGGTGGACTCATTGTCTCCAGTGAGAATTTTTTTTTCGGCAAACCGTGTCCACCACTCTGGTTTCCCCCTTCTCTATCTGTGCTACACAGTACCCTCATTTTTTTTTCTGCCGTCACTGCCGCCCTTCTCTCTGATGACCTTTTTCGGCTAACAACCACTCCAGCAGCGTCCCACACCCCAGATCGGCCCATCCCTCAACGCGTGTTGTCAACAAACAACCCACAAGCGACGCCACTGTCCCTGCGCGTCAAATTCATGCGCCGCCACCGCGTGTGACGGCGCGGCTGGCCGTCGTTCACGACGCAGCTTCTTTTGTCGCACTCGCCTCAGCCTTCTGATCCATATCTGTCCTGTGTTTTCAGTTTCGAGTTACGGATATACGCATTTCAATTCAGACAACCCTTGTTTCTCCGGTTTGGACACTCTTTCTGCCACTCTTTACTAACCATGACGTCTCTGTCTGAAACAAAATGCATCTTTACCAACTACATTACCTCCCCTCTCTCTGTTGAAAAATTGAATGGATCAAATTACGAAAGTTGGTCCGCTAGCATCAAACTCTAGATGCTTGGTCAAGGTTACGAGGACCATCTCACTAAAAATTCTAAAAAGTTGGTTGTGACTGAAACATCAAAATGGAAACAAATTGATGCTCAGTTGTGCAATGTCATTAAGTCTACACTTCATCCAGACGTTAAACCGAATTTCTGTCCTCATCTCGCGTGTGAATCGGTTTGGAGTCAGACAAAGGCACTCTACATTAATGACACTCAACGTCTCTCGGAGTTTGTCACTGCTTGCTGAATATCATTACTCCGAAGACAATAGATGGCTTTATTTCTTCATATCTTGGCACCGTTCATAGTGCACTTCATGATTTTAATGAGCTTCTCCCTCCTGCTGCAAGTAATCCAGTTGAATAAAAGGAGTTGGATCTACGCAACACCTTCTTCATGCTTCTTGCACTCTATGGCCTGCCCCAGGAGTATTTTGCAACTCGTGATCAAACTTTGGGGTCAGTTATTGTTCCTGGATGTCCTTTTAATTTACTTTTAGTTAGTCGATTGACTGGGTCCCTTGATTGTATTATTACGTTCACTAATAATAATGTTACCCTGCAGGATCGGTGTTTGGGACAGACGATTGGTGTCAGATGTGAGTCTTAAGGCCTCTATTACCTTTCTCTATCATCCTTGACTTGCTCTGCCACTTATTCCCCTCATTTATGCATACTCAGCTAAGACACCCAAGCCTTAACAAACTTCAAAAATTGGGGCCTGGTTTGTCTAAATTGTCCACTTTACATAGTGAGTAGTGTCAGTTAGGGAAACACACTCGTAATCATTTTCCTGATCGAGTCAATAAAACAATTTCGTCCCCCTTTGCTTCATTCTGATGTTTGGGGTCATTCTCTCACTGTGTCTACTTTAGAGTCTAAGTATTTAGTTACTCTAATTGATGATTACTCTCATTGTACGTAGTTATTTTGAATGAAAAATAGATCTGAATTATTTTCCATTTTTGAGCAATTTTATCAAGAAATTAAAACTGAATTTGGTGTTTCTATTCGTACTTTAAGAAGTGATAATGCTCGGGAATATTTGTCCCATCAATTTCAAAATTTTATGGCTTTTGTGTTTTAGGGTGCAACTAGGTTAAAACAGGTGGGAAGGAAAATTTCTTATTATTGTTATTGAAACTGTAACAGTACAAATATATATATATACACAATGCTGCCAGCTATCTAATGAATGCAGAATAAAGTAACAATAAATTAGGAAATAAATCAAATCAGAGTGATTTGATTATTTCCCTAAATACAAATAAACTTAAATAGAAAATCAACTAATAAACACAATCATATCAGATCTGATGCTATATGTCAACACCCCCCCTCAAGTTGGTGCATATATGTCTAGCATGCCCAACTTGCTTACAAGAAATTCAAAACTGGGTCTGAACAGTCCTTTGGTAAGGATATCAGCAACTTGTTGTGAAGTAGGGACAAAAGGCATGCAAATCAGACCTGCATCTACTTTCTCTTTTATAAAATGTCTATCAATTTCAACATGTTTGGTTCGGTCATGTTGAATAGGATTTTGCGAAATACTAATTGCTGCCTTGTTGTCGCAATACAACTTCATTTGAAGATTTATAGGAAGTTTAAGCTCTTCTAAGATTCTTTGAAGCCATAGGATTTCACAAACACCTTGGGCCATTGCCCTATACTCTGCCTCAGCACTGCTTCTAGCTACTACATTTTGTTTCTTGCTCCTCCAAGTAACTAAGTTTCCCCAAACAAATGTGCAGTGACCAGATGTTGACTTTCTATCCGTGATGGACCCTGCCCAATCTGCGTCAGTAAATACCTCAATGCCTTGTTGATAAGTTTTTTTGGAAAAACAGTCCCATTCTGGGGGAACTTTTGAGATACCATAGAATACGGTAAACAACCTCTTAATGTTCTTCATGAGGTGAATGTATAAACTGACTCACTAAGCTAACAGCAACGGCTATATCTGGACGAGTATGAGATAGATAAATTAGTCTTCCTACTAATCTTTGATACCGAGATGTAGCCACTGGATCACCACTGCCATCACTACCAATTTTCTGATTAGCATCTATTGGAGTATCAGCTGGCCTACAACCCATCATCTCGGTTTCTTTTAGAAGGTCTAAAATATATTTCTGTTGTGATACAACAATCCCTTTCTTTGATCTTGCAACTTCCATTCCCAAAAAATATTTTAAAGACCCAAGATCTTTAATTTCAAACTCAGCAGCAAAAGATGCCTTCAAATTTTTTATTTCATTAGAATCATCCCCAGTGATAACAATATCATCTACATAAACGATCAATATAGCCATTTTACTTTCAGAAGAATGTTTCACAAACATGGTGTGATCGCTTTGACATTGAGAATATCCCTGCTTCTTAACAAATTGGGTGAATCTTTCAAACCAAGCTCGAGGTGACTATTTCAAGCCATAAAGAGACTTCTGAAGCTTGCAGACCTTTTGGTTGAATTTAAATTCAAACCCCGGAGGTGAATCCATATAGAATTCCTCCTCTAAATCTCCATTTAAAAACGCATTTTTTACGTCTAGCTGCTGTAATGGCCAATCCAAGTTAACTGCTAAAGATAAAAGAACTCTAATGGTGTTAAGTTTTGCAACAGGAGCAAAAGTTTATGAGTAATCAATACCATAAGTTTGTGCAAAGCCTTTGGCAACTAGCCTGACCTTATACCTCTCCACTGATCCATCAACCTTGTGTTTTATGGTAAACACCCATTTGCACCCCACAGTTCTCTTTCCCCTAAGTAGATCCACCTCTTTCCAAGTTTGATTTTTTATAAGAGCACTCATCTCCTCCAAGACAGTTTCTTTCCACTTAGGAACCCTTAGAGCTTGTTGTATATCTCTTGGGATCTCTGTTTTTGTCAGTTCACAAGTAAAAACTCTAAAAGTGGGGGACAATTTGTCATAAGATATAAAGTTACTGATAGGATGTTTTGTACATGCTCTTATCCCTTTTCTTACAGCAATGGGTAGACTATAATCATCAAAGGTAGGTTCTAAAGGAACAAAATCATTGGGAACAGGTTCAGCAAAGACAAGATTATTATGATCAAAATTTTCAGAATTTTGAAAGGGTACAACAGAATTAGAAAGACTCGTACCTGTTGGATCCTTGGATGTTTGGCAGTGTTGAGGTTCTCTTCTCTGAGGAACTTTTTTTCTTAAGTATACGTGGTCAAATGGTTGGATACCTTTGTTACCAATCTCAACTGTCTCATTCTCAACTTCTGGTTCTGTCAAAACAGTTTCTTGAATATTATGTTCATGGCTTTCTTGTATTTTCAAATAGGATTCTGTTAGGTTACTTTACTCATAATCTGTTTTTTCCAAATTGTTTAGAAAATCCAAATTGCAATTTTTAAATATTGAACATCATCTTCTTTAATTATTCCCCCTTGAAGATGATTACCAAAAAAAGGAGTTTTTTCAAAGAAAGTGGCATCCATAGTCACAAAAATCTATTTGGAAATAGGTTCAAAACATTTGTATCCTTTTTGATTGGATGCATAACCAATAAAAACACATTTGCTTGCTCTAGGCTCAAGTTTTCCTTGATTCGGATCATGAATATGAACAAAAACAGTACATCCAAATATCTTTACGGGTAGAGTGTATGAAAGTTTATTATTAGGAAATAGACATGTGAAAACATCAAAAAGAGTTTTGTAATTTAAAATTTTGGTAGGCATCCCTATTTATTAAATATGTTCTAGTGAATATTGCTTCTCCCCAAAGATACTTTGGAACCTTATTTTGAATTAACAATGCCCTAGTAACTTCAAGGAGATATTTATTTTTTCGTTCAGCCACTCCATTTGGTTGTGGAGTATCCTTACATGAACTTTGATGAATGATACCTTGTTGTAGGAAAAACTCATTTAAGTGTTTATTAAAATATTCCCTTCCATTATCACTACAGAGAATTTTGATTTTTACTTGAAATTGGGTCAAAATCATTTGAAAAAAACTTTTGAAGATACTTTCAACTTCATATTTTGTTGTCATCAAGTAAACCCAAGTTAATCGAGTGTGATCATCTATGAAGGTAATAAACCATCTTCTTCCATTAGGAGTAGGGTCCCTACAAGGTCCCCAAAAATCACTATGAATTAATGTGAATGGACTTGATGGTTTATGCACCTGAGGAGAATAGGAAGAACGATGATGCTTTGCAAATTGGCAAACTTCACAAAAAAACTGATCTGGATTTTTATTCTTAAAATACTCGGGAAATAAGTGCTTCAAATACAAAATTTTGGGTGTCCTAGCCTATAATGCCATAACATTATTTCTTCATTATTATGAACCAAAACTGAGTTGAGACAATTACTATGAAATTCCTCTTTAAGATCAGCCTCATCATCGAAGAGATAGAGACCATTGACCTCTTTAGCACTACCAATCATCCTCCCCGATTTCAACTCCTGAAATTGACAATTAACTGGGTTAAAAATAGCCAAACAGTTAAGATCTTGTGTTAATTTGCTTATGGACAGCAAGTTACATGACAAATTTGGAACATGAAGGACATTGTGAAGAGTTAGAATTTTAGAAATAGGAATAGAACCAACTCCAGCTATGGTGGAAAAAGTACCATCAGCTATCTTTACCTTTTTATGACCTGCACAAGTACTATAAGTGGAAAACAATTTTGAGCAATCTGTCATATGATCTGTGGCTCTAGAATCGATGATCCATGGAGTTTTTGAATTTGGTTTGGAACTCATAAGAGCAGAAGAGAAAGAGATACCTTTTTGAGCAAGAGAGGATGAAGAAGTAACTGACATAGAGGTAAAGAGCTTATACAGGGGCTCTAATTGTTCCTTAGAGAAAGGAGATGTCTCAGAGTTAACTTTATTCTCCACATTTTCTCCATTTGTAGCTTGGAAGGCCTTACCCTCTCCATTTGGCTTCTTCTTCCAGTTGGGTGGTTTTCCATTAAGTTTCCAACAAGTTTCCTTAGTGTGCCATGGTCGTCTACAATGATCACACCAAGGTCGTTTTTTTCTTTCTCCATCTGCTTCGTATCCCTTTGCAGCCATAGCCGAACTCTCAGTTTCTTGCACCCTTGTACTATCAGAGTTTTGCAGCATAACTTTCCTTTTGGATTCCTCCCTCCTTACTTCATAAAATACTTCCCTCAATGAAGGCAACGGTTTTCTGCCCAAAATTCGTCCACGGTCTTCATCAAGTTCTGGATTGAGTCCTACTAGAAACATATAAACCCTATCATTCTCTTCTCTTTTCTTAAATCTGTTTGCATCTTTGGAATTCTCCCAATCATCCTCACAACATTGGTCAAGCTCTTGCCAAAGGACAACCATGAGATTAAAGAATGTTGTGACATCTTTATCTCATTGTTTGGACTGCCACAAACGAGTCTTGAGTTCATAAATCTGTGAGGAGTTCTCCAAGTCGGAATAGCAATCGCGTACAGCTTCCCGCACCTCTTTTGCAGTGGAAATGAATAGGTAGGGCTTCCCAATGGAAGATTCCATTGAGTGAGTCAGCCACCCAATGATTAGGGAGTTCTCTGACTTCCATTTTTGGTAGGCTGGATCGGTCTTCTCTGGTTGAGGAGTATCTCCAGTCAAGTAGCCTAACTTTCCCTTGCCATCAAGAGCTAACTTCACAGTCTGGGCCCATTCAACATAGTTTCTGCCATTCAGCTTTTGGATTAGAAACTGTAACTCAGAGTTTATGGATAGTGGATCATTTGTGGTAGGGGTTGACACGATTTTAAGGTCACCAGAATTTTTTTTCTGGTATTGTAGTAGTGGAGGAATAATTTTTTTCAGTTTGTAAGGACATGGTGAGCTGCCACAGGATCAGAGCCGAAGCTCTGATACCATGTGTTTTAGGGTGCAGCTAGGTTAAAACAGGAGGGAAGGAAAATTTCTTATTATTGTTATTGAAACTGTAACAGCACAAATATATATATATATACAATGCTGCCAGCTATCTAATAAATGCAGAATAAAGTAAAAATAAATTAGGAAATAAATCAAATCAGAGTGATTTGATTATTTCCCAAAATACAAATATGTTATAATCAAGCTGCATTGCACAGTGCCGCAAATCCTATTTTTCATGTGAGGACTAAGCATATTGAGATAGACTTCCATTTTGTTAGAGAAAAAATCGATTCGGTAGCTTTGTCAATTCCAATGATCAGTTGGCAGATGGTTTTACAAAGTCATTGCGAGGTCCTAGAATTAGTTATATATGTAACAAACTGGGTGCATTTGATTTATATGCTCCAACTTGAGGGGGAGTGTTATAATATTATTAGCATGTAAATAAAATAGATAGGCTGTAAGTATTCCTTCCATTATGTTTGTTTATAACTTATAGTCTATATAAAGAACTTCCGTTGTGTAGTTGAAACACACGAGTTATTCAACATTATCTCAATATTTTCTTCTCATTTAACAAAATTCATGCTTATGATTGAATGAGACTTTTTTCTCTGTTCTTTATCTCTTTCTCAATTTATATTTCTATCAAACGAGTCTATGAGCAAAGCCAGCTTTCATATTAAAGCATAGTTCCCCCGTTTCAACTACAGTTTGCTTAAGAATCTTATCTCAGCATTTCCGTCAAATATATTGTGGCAACATTCAAAATTTAAAAGAACTTTTTTTAATTCTTCTTCTTTGAAAGGGTTACTTGATGTCATGAAACTGCATATTTAAGATTGTAATAAATTTGGTTCTTTTGTAGGTCAATGGTGTTGATTTGACTGAGATTGAAGGTGGGGAGGTTGCAACTACCAATTTGCATTCTTGCAATGGTCCTGAATTTGTTCTGCAGCTTCATCTTTCAATTGCACAAGACCATGGTATATTCAGGAATTATAATTCTATCTAGCAATATATAGTTTGGGATACTATGTCTTTTTAATCAGTATGTTTAATATTATATAGCTTAGCCATTTCGTCTGATTAATTGTAAAGAAACTTGAGTCTTGAGTTCTATGTAAATAACTTTATATTTTAGGTTCAAGAGAATTACAAGAAGCAAATGCACGCTTGAGGTTTGTATATTTCCCTTTCACAGAGGTAATGGAAATAGTCTATAATGTTGGACTTCATCTATCTTGTATCTCATAATCAAGATCAATCAAATTAATATTTATATAATTACAGAGAAAGGAGAGTATTGAGAGGATTTTGGAAAAGTTAATCGCTGACGGCTGTATGATAAAGGAAAACTTCGATAACTTTAGCCGGGTCTCCATTAGGCGGCTTGGTCGTCTCCTTCCCGATTCTCGCTGGGTAAACTTCCTACCATTTTTCTGAACTTGTCGATTAAATTTGTCCTGTGCTTTTGTTCTGACAGTGTTTACTGTTTCGTTATCAAAGCCGTACAATTATTTGTCTTGCAATGCTAAAGAAGGCTTTTTGTTTAAAATAGTTTTATTCTAATCAACATCAATATTAGTCACACATACTAAAACTTTCACCTAGCTTCTCTCTTAATAGTTAATTATGCCTAATCGAGCTAAAATAATCTTTTAGAGATTGCTGATGAGTTACGATTCTTTTGGGCTAGTCTTTTCTTCCTTTTATGGACTTCAGGACCAAAAGGGTAAATAGTCACAGGGCAAGCATATTGAAGAGATGTTCTATGAGGGTTAAATGTTATGTTGGTATGTTTTAAGCTTATGTTACAACGCTCCTCAATATTTATTATGTTTCTTTGTTTCATCATATGAGTCCAACTTTCTAATTTGCAGAAACTGATGCTGGTTTTAAACCAATCCAGTCGAAGGTTAGGCTTGCAATTACTGAAAATATTTGTAAATAAATGTGCTATTGTGTGTCCTTTACTGCCCTACCTTTGTTTTGTCGAATAAATTTATGCTGCATATATAAAGATGCATGCTAATATCATATTGGTTACATATTATGTGCTGCATATATAAAAATGCATCACGTATATTTCATTGTTTCTCCCAAGAGCATACATGTGCTTGTGTTTTTTCTTATATATTTGAATATACACGAATACTACTTTGAAGTACAAGATCATGGGAGAGTAAGTTGGAAAACAGTCTCAAACTCTATAATTGGATATTGAACTTATGAGTCTGTTCTATTATGTTTCTAGTGTAATTGTCTAATATAATAAAAATGATCTTTGTCTTGTATTTTATTTTTTTATGTGGATAATCTCAAGATTAATGCCTTTTCAGACGGATTTAGCTCATCATAATCCTTTCACCATTGCTTTGAAGAACTTGGGCAGTAAAATTTCAGACAAAGAGACAGGTATTTTGTGTTTATAAATTTTCATGACACTGTTTCATGTTTATTGTCTATATTATTAAATAGTCAACTTATCTGTTATTCAAAATTAGCAGATGTTTCTGTTGAAATTAGGACGGCTACAAAAATCTTATCTCCTTTACAGCTAGAAAAGGAGTACCAGGAGTGGTTATTACAGATGCATAGAAAGTACGATGAAGAGGCTGATGCCGGTGAGGATAAGCCGGTTATAGTTGTTAGTCCAGCAAACAAGAATGCACTTGGCATTTCTGAAGATGGTATGCCTAAAGAAATTTTGATGGCAATTGCTTCTATTTATGATTGTTGGCTTGTGGCAGTTCAAACCGTTGCGTTTTGAAGAAAACACCGACGTATACTATCAAAGGAATAAATGAACCTTGATATAGATATTAAAACAGTTGCACTAGACTAGTCTTGCGTAGTGAAAATCGATATATTTGTTGCTATTGGACTAAATTGAGTCCTCTTTTTTGTAATTTTTTATTTATTAATATGTAGTCATTAGAGTTCATCGGATTCTGAAGAGAAAGGATAGGTCTTGGAGTCATGGACAGAGAATTAAAGTGTTAAAGGGAGCATGTGTAGGGTGTCACAGCAACAATGTTTATGCAACCATAGAGTACTTTTTACTTGAAGGATTTGAGGGAGACGCGGGTGGTAAGATTTTTTTTTTTGTAGCACATAAAGTAAAGCATTAACCTTTGATTTAAAATTTAACGCTTTAAGTTTAACGGTAAAGTCAACCTGTTCTTTTTTTGTTACAATGAGACTATTTACGATTCTTGATTTAAGTTATTGATAAGAGAAAATAGAGAAAAGTAAATTGAATAATATTGATAATTAAGAGAGTTAATTACATCAAAAGTTACAAAGACATAGATAGTCAATTAGATAAACAACTAACTAGTGTAAAATAACTAATTAGCTAGTGTAACCAACTAACTAACCAACTAAGATATCTAACAACTATTGTGGGCTTGATGGATTTAAAATAGTTTAATCATTATTTATTACATTTCTATAGATCCGGGACCGAATAGGTGAGAGAATGATAGTTTAGGGACTAAATTGGAGAGAACTATAATTTAAGGGCCAAATTGATGGTGTATTCATTAAACTATGGTCCAACATCCAACTCAAATAATCAATTGTGCCAAAAATAAAATAGAAACAATTAAATAGTGAAAAAACAGGGGAACCTGAGCCTTCTTTCTTTTCTCATACCATAATATAAGAAAAGGGAATAACTTTGTTAATAATGAAAAAATATAATAAAAGGGAATAACTTTGTTAGTAAGTGGTATGCATAAGCCTTTTTTGACCAATGAGATAAGAATATGCTGTCAACAAGATTTTAACATAACATTAGAAATTAAGTTTATCATTAGAAATTTTAAACTGAAATTAAATTAGTTCTGAGCAGATTCGTTGTTTTTTTTCGTTAATAGGAGAAGCTCGGATCATATGCAGGTTCGTTGTACATATTTTTGCGAGACAATCTACTAAAGTCATATATTTCCTCTAAAATTGTCTTTATTCACTGTCCTTTGCTTGATTTTAAAGGCCAATAGATATCCCGGATGGGAATGGGTGTTCTCTCTACGTCAGTGATGAAAACCCCACATTGGATATTGGTTGCTCTCTGTCTTTACCTATAAGCGTAATTGACAAGGAAAAGGTTCAGTGATTTTCAATATTATTGTTTACTTGTTTTATTTGGTTGAAAGGTTTTATGATTTCTAACTTATGAGTTTTATGTAACAGCTTGTAGATGTTGATAATTTTGAATGGGAGAATCGACTTAGTAAGATACAACAGAAATCTCTTACTTGTGTGGACTCTCCAAGTCCAAACCATTATAAACGAAAACATGTTGATGGGGTATGTATTTATTCGTTCTTTTTTATATCTTTCTTGTGCTTATTTATACTTTTAATCGTGAGGTTAGATAAGGTTTGGCTAAATAATACTTTAGAACCCTGATCATTTCATTCATCTGTAGAGATGCAACACTTCTAACGATAGAAAAACTACTTAATGTTCAAGATCATGTACTAGCTTTGGTAGACCCTGAGTGAGGGAGGATTGAATCGAAGAAACACAGTGGTCTGAGAGGAAGATCAAAATATCTATCGTGCTTGAAACAAGATATGAGTAACATGGAGGGTTACTATTGTAGCTAGAAAGGTCATGTGGAAGCGAAGTAATAGGAACCTAAATAATGGGCCTGAAACAGAGGGAGGCCTTGCTACAAAGAGGCCTTTTATATGGAGGGTTTATTCTAGAAGAAAGAAAGTAGGCCAAGAGAGAGAGAAGGAGAAGTTGGTTAATGAGGTGGCAGTAGGTCCCATGTGATTCTGTTATGGAGGTATATGTACAGAGGGGGACGTGGGAGAATGGAAGGAGGAGAGTACTCATTAGCTTATTAGTGTTTTAGGAGAATAACTATTCTCTGGTTAGGAGCTAGGCTCTGGAATTATCCTTTGTATTGGTTCTCTGTTCTTATTTCCATTAATACACATATCCATTTACTCCATCGATACTGTTATATCTTGTTTTCTGTTATTGAGCTACTAGTAATTTCTTTCTATTTCTATCATTGGTCCGACCTGCTGGATTCCGAGGAAGAGCTAGCGAGACGTTGCTTTTTCTATGCCACCGAAGATGAACGAAATAGTTGAGGCGTTGGAAGGTATTGTGGGAGCTCTGCGTGTTAGTATGGAGGAATTTCAGAAAATGATGATGGCGGAGGGTGGAAAATTACGCGATCGACGCATTCCTGACCCTTCCTACTACTCTCAGGAGGAAGTTAGTTCCGAGTATAGGATGGCGATGAAAAAGGTGGAGTTACCACTGTTTGATGGTGTTGACCCTGTGGGATAGGTTACTCGAGCTGAAACTTACTTTGAGGTTCAAGGGTCATCGGAGGAAGTAAAGATCATATTGGCAAAACTGAGCATGGAAGGGACCACCATTCTTTGGTTCAATCTGTTACGTGAAACAGAGGATGAGTTGACATGGTCAAAATTGAAGAACGCTCTGATTGAACGTTATGGAGGGAGGAAGAGTGATAACCCCTTTGAGGAATTGAAGGATCTTCAACAAAAAGGAGATGTGGAAGACTATATTTCAGATTTTGAGTATGTTTCTTCTCAAGTAGATCGCCACCCTGAAGAACAATACCTTGGGTATTTTTTGGGTGGTCTCAAATCAGAGATCCGCTTAAGAGTGAGAACATTTGATCCCAAAACGCGTACGCAAGCCATGAAAATTGCTCGTGATGTAGAAACAGAGTTACGGGGAACGTTGATGCACAGAGGCAGTGGTGGGTTGCATCAATGGAAAGGGGGAAGAGAGGCAGAGTCTGGGCTGGGTGTAAGAGGGGGAAACGGGTCAATTTTCAATACAGGTGGAAGGAATGGTCTGGGTCGCGTTTTAACCCGGGTTCAAGTAGAGGTAATTTTAGGCCGAGTTATCCGAGTGGAGGCCCAACAAAGACAGCCCAATCAAGTGTCACCTCGAACCCTAATTGGAATGGAGAGACGGTGTGACAAGGACGAAGCGACGACGGGGGAGGCGCCGCAATCAAGAATAGGGGAATCACCAATGTTCCGACAAACAACTCCGATTGGTGATTCTCGGGGATGACGAAATGATTAATGAGGAAGGTGAGGTGATTGCTATCGAACTCAAGAAGGAAGATGAAGAAACAAGCCTAGAGTGCAACACTTTGGGTATTTTCAGAATGACGGAGATGACGATGATGAGATTGGAGGGCAAGGTGAAGGGTATCGAAGTGCAGGTGTTGGCAGATAGTGGAGCAACCCACTGTTTTATTAATTCGTAGTGCGGCGGCGCTTAGTGTGGAGCTAGGAGTAGAGTTGGGTGATGGCCATAAGGTTACTACTGTAGGGAGGTGTAGAAATGTGGAGGTTCGGTTGGGAAGTTTCACTACCAGAGTTACTGCTTATGTGTTGAAATTGGGGGACTTGGATTTGATATTGGGTGCAACTTGGATGAGGCAATTTGGCAAAGTCACATTCAATTGGGATAATATGGTGGAATTACAAGGTTTGAAGACTTCTCTAGTAGCATCTTCTTTACATAGTTTGTTGCAAGATGAGGAAGTGGAGAATGAAGTTGGCCATAAAAGTGAGTTGACCTTCAAGCAGTAAGAGGAGTCGAATCAATTGCTGAAACGTTTTTCGACGGTGTTCACGGAATTGGAATGGTTACCACCAACATGAGATATTGCCCATGGTATAGAGCTGCATAAGGAAGCTGACCCGGTGAGTGTCCAACCTTATTTGTATCCGTATCATCACAAAGATGAGATAGAACGACAAGTTGAAAATATGCTTCGACAAGGCATCATCAGGCATAGCTCGAGTGCTTTTTCCAGCCCCGTATTATTGGTGAAAAAGAAAGATGACACATGAAGGACGTGTGTGGACTATAGGGAGTTGAACAAGGCCACAATTCCGGACAAGTACCCTATTCCGGTTGTAGAGGAGTTGATTCATCTCAGGAACACTTTAAGAAATACTATGATGTTGTCATACCGTACCTGAAGGCTATATTGGTAATGCAACTGATAAGTCCACTTGTAGAGGAGGTCAAAGGTATCTTGTCCGACAACCGTTTACGACGCTACTCTCCTGTTCAAACAGTCATTATCTCTCCTTGTTCAAACAGCCGTTATCTCTCCTGTTTTGGACGCATTTTCTCACTCTATTGATCGATCATGACTTCGTTTCGTTAGAGTCGTGCTGCTTCTTCTTCGGTGTTTGTCATGCAATTTAGTTCTTACTAATAGATTATAACAGTGGCCTTTATTTCCACCGACGATCATTCTGGTGGTGTCCCTTTTCCCACATATGAATCATAATAGTGATGACTTCTTCTTCCGTTGATGGTTATTTTGATGGTGTCTTTTATTTTCATAACTTACTTTATCTTGTCAATTTGTCCCAGATGCACTGGCCTTGCCTTTCCCTCCTTGAAGCAAGCCTCTCTCTCCTTGAAGCAGATTCAAGTTTAAATATTTTGAGTCTCCATTATTATTGGTTTGAAGCTTTCGAATGCAGTTTTTTAGAAGAACGGTGCTTGCTTTGTTCAATTGCCTGCCATGAATTTCTCTCAGGCTGATGATCAATCAGACTATCTGGCTAGGCTATATTTATAGCAATTCTCTTCAACTTCATATGCATCCCTTCTTGTAGCAAACTAAAGCTTAGTAAGCTTTAGCTTGAGGGGGAGTGTTAGAATATTAGAAAATATCTTATATTATCTTTTATATTATATGAGAGTATCTTGAGTTATTTCTTATGATCAATTTATAATCATAGAGATATCTTAGAAGATCTCTCATTATTATTATAATTTGTTCCTGATTTAAGATTAAGTCTATGTTTCTCTACAAATAGAGATTAGTATCGAGTCTTTTGTTATCAAGTCAGCATTAAGCTATTATTAATAATAATCAAACCCTTATTATTTTCTCTCCTCCTTTTCTCTAAAATCCCGCAACTTCAACATAAACATATCGATTTAGTAGCAAAAAATATCAATTTAATAGCAACTAAAGCAATTTTTTTTCTTTTTGGTAATTGTCGTATGCCACAACACAAAATGACTCATATTTAATTGGATTCGTTGTTGTATTTTAAGTTGTAGTTTGCATTTGTAATTTATTTTTTAGAGCGTCATGCAATGCAATATGGTGCCTTGGTGATTTTATCTGATAGGTGGACTCAATCAGTAAAAGTTTTGACAAGAGGGTGACAGGGAAACCTTCTCATTGTGCTGGGAAGTACGAACTTTTAACTGATGAACAGAGTCCAGAGCTAGATGTGAGGTATGGTTTCTATAGATATTTTGTTCACAAAGCATTTAATAATTTTTTCCCTTTGTTTACTGCTCGGACATATCTGTTTTAAACATGTTTACTTTGGTTTGCCATCGTTTAACAAATGATTTGTCGCACAGGGTTGGTTCTACCTTTCCAACCTTATCCATTGTATATTACGACATCCGTGGTAATCAAGCCCCTTTTCCAACAATTCCAGATGTGACGGTCACACTTCGTGCGGCAAAGGACATGTACTTCAAAGTACACGGAATAAAGATTAGGCTTACAACTGATAGAATGATTCTAAAAATCATGGTATGCATATTGTGTACTTCGGTGTTATTGATAGAAAAAAGAAATAACTTGTTAGGAACCTAAGAATTGGATTCCTAAGAAAGAACCCTTTTATTAAGAACTTGGAGAGAAATCTCTCCTCCAAGGGTTTCCCTTTCACAATAGAGAATATGCTATTCACAATTTCAAATATTCAATGATGTCTCTCTAACTCCCTAACCTCCTTATTTATACAAATAGCCTTATAACAACCTCAACTAACTAACTATTATTATTAACTAACTCTACTGATCTAAGTACTAACAATACACCCCTCCTCAAGGTTGACATCTACCAAATTTCTTCATGTTCTATTGGATGTAGACAATAGAAGTCTATCATCCAGGATCCCACTGATGGAAGGACAAAGACCCCATTTGTGAACGATTAGTGTAGTCTCTGTTACCACTCTCTTGGGAATTGGTTAACTTGATAATGCTTTTGGACAGCAGTTGGATAAATCCCACAAATGTTGCTAATGAAGGACAATCTTTCCCATACAACATGGGGGAAAGTTCAACAAAGGCAGTAAACTGAAACTTCTGTAATTATGCACTGATTTAAGTTTGTTTCTTGTTTTTCCAGCACAGTATCCACTGACCAATCTGATTTTAATATTGTTTCTTGCCTTCCAAACACCAAACTCAATGGACTGGTCCCATCACCCATCTTTCTTGCCCAAGAACAAGATTCTTGGTGGTTGTCTCCTTCAGAAATGCTTTTCCGTTGCTGTGACAAGGTTGTCCTTGGAGAAGTTAGTACCTCCAGCAGCAACTCTATTTCTTGGTTGTCTAGCGGCGACATTGTTGCTTTCCACAATTCTGATTTTGTTTCTTTTAATGTTGTGGCTTCTTTGTCAGCATCCATTGCTCCATCACTGAGCTTGATTTCTGGTTCTTGATTGCCAAATCTTATGATTAGATTGGTTGAGCAGGATTCCAAGGTTGGATCGGGGTTTTCTTGATTCCCTGGTCAAATCATCCATGCTCATGAATGCCAACTGCAACTTATCGAACTCATGAGTTTCATGCTTCACAAAGAATCTTTCATCCCTTGCAAGCCACCCTTTGGGGTCTATCCCTGAAAATGTTGGCCACTTCACCATTTGTGCGGCTTCCATCTCCTTGAACACTGGCACTCCTAAAAAATCCGGCGAGTCGGACCAATTGTTAGGAACCCAAGAATTGGATTCATAAGAAAGAACACTTTTGTTAAGAACTATGAGAGAAATCTCTCTTCCAAGGGCTTTCCCTTCACAGTAGAGAATACTCTATTCACAATTACAAATATTCAATGATATCTCTCTAACTCCCTAACCTCCTTATTTATACAAATAGCCTTATAACAACGTCAAATAACTATTACTATTAACTAACTCTACTCATCTAAGTCCTAACATAACTATTGCATTGTTTTGGAATAATTGACACAGGATTCAGTGGTTACAAGTAATGAGTTGGACAAGATAAGGCCGGGCTATAGAACTACTTTGATTATTGCTTCAAAAAAAGTTCCATTGTCACTATCCGTTCCGTGTCGAGGTGCTTTTGATTGATGTGTGTCTTTTATTTATCAAGAAATAAATTAGTTTTCTGTGTTGTTTGTTCTTATACTTTTTATTTGTCTTGTATTCAGTTTTTCCTGGTTTTCCCGAACATGTTGAACTGAAGCCTAAGATAAAAGAAGACCAACTACTTCCAGGTTTCATTTTCAAGGAGTTAATGTTGGAGGTATATCAGACTTGCAAATGCTGATGTAAATTGTCTTTATGTGATTCATTTTTTCTAGTCATTCTCTTATGGTGCTATGACCTATAAGGAACGTTATATGGAAGGATTGCGTTTGGTAATTACGTTCCAAAATAAAAAATGTTTTAAGAAGTATAAAATGATAAATTGATGCTACAGCTGCTGAATTCTGGAAATGTTTCACGATACAAAGAAAGTGATCTGACAAGAGGAGGCGAAATATTTCAAGGTTTATATGCTGAGTTTGATAAGTGGAAATTCTTGGGTAGATATCATTATGAGATATTTTATCTTGATGAAATGAAGGCAGAAACATTCTGAATAGTGTTTTTTGTTTTGAGATGAAGTCCAAATGAGGTTCTAGGAAAACTGGATTAAATGGAAGTTCCAATCAAATGGGTAGACAGTGATACAGTGAAAAACTAAAATAAACTATTCAATGGTATATCGTGGTGTTATTGTAAGTCAAAGCTTTGTGACTTTGTGTCAGTTCTTTTGTGGGTCTATTTGAAAGATATAAAGGTAAAGATTTCACTCATGCCAAACGATCTGGAGAATCTTAATAAATTTGGTCATATATTTTTAACTCTTTGATATGGCTAATTACAAGCTAATATCTTTGTAAAATTACAAACACTCGCTGCAAAAATGAGTTTCTAACATTATCTGATTAAGTTTCTATATCAATTGCATAGCATTTGTATTTCTAGTTGACATTTTTGCTATTCCTGGTATTTCTATCATCCAGATGTTTGATACATATAGAAACCATGTATCTGAAGGCATGGAGATTAATATTTCTGTAGCTGGATTTGAAATGCTAAATCATTGCAGTACTTTATACAAGGTAATGCTTTTGTACAAACTCTAGTAACCGAGATAATTGTTTGCATTGATGGTTTTACTGGGACAAATGTATGCATAATGTATGAGCTTTTATGTTCCTTTTATTTTCTATGTTGTTTAATGGAGTTTCTAATCTGCAGGTGGATGATAAAGGAAAAATTAATCTTAATGGTCTACTAAAGTTAACAGCAGGTTATGGAGAAAATGGTATGTTGCTGTTGAATATGATGGTACATATATGTATCACTTAGTTTGACGTAAGGTGCAATTGTTGAAGTTCTGGAGACAACATCAATACTAGTTCATTATTTAAATTTACTATATAGCTGTAAATTGCAACATTGTTATGTCTTCTTTTCTCATAATCTTATTTGTTTGATTCATGGTGCAGCATCCATATCTGTTATGTTTCATAATAAAACAGTTTTCAAGCAGGAATATACTATTGCGCGAAGAATCTTGAGAATTGCATCTAAGGTTACTTTTTAAAATGATTGTAAAACTAGTGTGTATTTGCTTTTAGTGTAACTGAGTTAATATGTGCAATTTCAGGTGCCTGCAATTTGTGCTGCTGGTTGTGAGCTAGAGAACATTGAATTTGAAATTGTTAATATTGGTGGAGAAGTAGATGCGAAGTTTCATCACGACGATCAAGATTGCCAATTTCACATGCTTACAATTAAGTCAGACTTTTTCAATGCAGAGGAATCTATACGGTACACTTTCAAGCATGGGCGCTGTACCATTCCATCCATACATGTTCCAGATATTGAGGGGACTTTTTGCTTTGAAGCTTCTCATTCACAATTTACCGAGCTATGTCTGGCTGTAAAGGTTATATTTTTTTTATCCTCGTTAAATTTTGGCCTAGTTAAGAATTATAATCATTGAGATTTGTCTGCAGGTTCAAGTTATCAAAATGTTAATTGCAGACGATGGTGCACAACTTCTACCCCCGGAGGAGAATATTTTTCCCCTGCAGGAAATATCACCATTTAATCATGAAAGTAATTTAATGATCTCTGTCCTAAATAGTGATGGCAAGGTATCAAACATGAATTTTGTGCTTTTCATTTTTGTTCTCAAATAAAAATGGTTTAGATGTTAATTAAGGCATGACATTTGTGTTGTGTCATGCCTTAAAATTTATAGTCACGAAAAACTTGTTGGGTGATAGCCCGAAATTAAATTAGTGTTTTTCTAAAATGCCTTTTCATTAAGTGGTTGTGAAGGATGAAACTTGAGTTGATTTTGATTACAACAAATTATTTGGCAATGGTTTATTAATGTCTTTTCAATAGATTCAATTTTTTGCCTCAACTTTACTTTGTATTGATGTGCTTCTACACAGAAATTTGATGACATTTGCCAACTTGGTATGAAAATTAAAAGATATGAAGAATATCTTAAAAGAGCTCATGAGGATAAGGCTGCGACCGAGCAAGAGATATTGGAGCTGCAAGGTTCTTTGTCACTCTCTCTACTGTTATTTTAACTTTGATCAAATGAAGATAGTACAAAAAGTGCCTGATATACCTGTTGACTCAAGTTTGCATTTATGATTGCTAGTTTTCTTCTGTTACCACATTATTATACTTAAAAGTTTATTGAAATTAAGGAATGATGTGTATTTTCTTGTGTATAATGGAGGCAATGAGATTTGAATTTATGGCCTCATGTATACTACCCAAACCTCTCACCCCTAGACCAATCCTAGTAGCTTAAATGACATGTGTGTATATTTTTTATTTCGCAGATAATGTTCAACATTATCAATTAGGCAACATCGACTCCTTGTTCACCAACACCAAAGAGGAAATGACAACAAAAATTGAAAGCATGGAAAACTCTGCATCTTCTGTCCTATGCAGTCTTTCTAAAAAAAACCAACAGAATGATTTCATGGACGAAATAATTGGGGTTGTTGCCCTCCTTGGTTCTGTTCAGAGTCCTGAGCTTAGTAGGTGCGTCATGTTTTTCTCAATCAGAATAATTTTGCATTTTAGTATTATTAGTAAAGACTAAAATCCTTGATTTTAAATTGTGATTGTAGTTGTAGTCAATGTAAAAATGATAATTTGATTTGATTTTAAATTGTAATTTTAGTTGTAGCCAATGTAATAATGATAATTGTGCCTGTTTCAATTAAGTTGTAATTAATGCTGTTTGTACTGAACATAATATTTCCTTATTATTTACCTTCAAAATCTCACAACACAAATGATATGTCCCCTGTATTACATGTTCTGTGTTCATCAATCACCAACTATAAAACAATTAATCCTTTGAATTCTATATTGCTTCTGAACGAGTTTATTTTAATTTAATTACAGAACGTTAGCTGAATATCTTGGTGAGGTTCAAATGCTGGGTGTTATTTGTAGATCTTTCAAAACAGCAATTTCTCTTGAAAGGTATAAACAAAATGGAGAAATCGATTATGCGAGTGCTTTGCATGCTGAAGCAGCTAGTCTTGGAAAATCAGTAAGCAAGCGTTTTCTTGTCATGAGCTTTGAAGATATAAGGTAAGAAAAAAACTATAGGACAAGGCTTTTTGGTTAGGTTCTTTTGATATTATCTTTCCTCTAGAGAAGACATAAAGCAGACAGTTCTTCATTTCACAGGCCATACAATGGGTACTTGCAAGAATATGACACTCAGAGGAAGCTAGCGTTGCCTGATCCTAAGCTTCCAAATGGGAAAACTCCAGCAGGCTTTATGGGTTATGCAGTAAATATGGTTGATCTGGACACCCATCACCTGAAGACAAGGACAGCAATGGGCCTCGGGCTTCGAGAGACTGTTCTATTTAGCCTATTCAAGAAGGTCCATGTTTACGAAACAAGAGAGAATATGGTAGCTGCTCTTCCCTGTATAGAGGATGGTGCTGTATCGTTAGATGGTGGTATTATTAGAGAAAATGGAACTCTTTCTCTTGGTTATGGGTATCTATCCTTTTCTCTTTTTCTGCGTGTCACCATGTGATGACTTCTTGCTTGTGCATATTTACTCTCAATTTTGGATGGATCTCATTTAACTTAGGGGTTTGGAGAATAAATACATAGGAAGTATTTGAAAGTGTTTAGAAAAGTAGAAACATTTGACTTTTTACATATGATAGTTTTGCATTTCTTTGATTTTATTTGTATTATGTATAGGTTTTTGAGTAGAAATATTATTACTCATCTAACTATTCTGTTTTCTAGGAATCCTTTTGTATATTTTCCTTGTGCGAACACGAAGGACATTTCTCCAGAAGCTAAGGAAATCTTGACTCGGATTGAAGAAAAGAAAGCAAGTCTGCTAGTGTTTGAAGAAGGTATCACAAAATTAACTGAAAGTCTGCAGAGGTATCGACAAAAATTTGAGAAAAAAAAGGAGAAATATAATAATCTTATGGATACAATTCAGCCTTTGGCCGAGGTATTGGAACATAAACCAGTGATTGGGACACCTCTGGTAGACTTAGTTGATTGATGTAACATTCTATGCTTTTGTTCATCCAACTTAGTCTTTGGATAGCCTTTGGTTATTGGCATGGGTTAACTGATGCTGTATACTTGATAGGGTCATTCAGATCACTTGACAGATGTTGTATATGGTTACGAATATATGATATTTTTTTATCCAGAATTTCGGTGTAAATAGTGTAATTTTAGGTCCTTTGGTTTCTGTTTGAGCTTTTTTATTTTTACTGAGCTCTTTGACTTAAGTATTTGTCACTGATTCTAACTCAATTTGTATTTAGAAAAAAGTTTTAGAAAAATAATGTATCAAAATAATCTCCAACTAAAATCAAATCATACATGGTAATTTAATGATCCAATAGAAAATAAAATACAGTAATAATGTATCTAAATAATACAGTAATTTAATGATTGGCAAATATAAATATAATTTAATGTATCAGTCAAATAATTTTTTGTGATTAAAACGGTAGTGATTAAGTGATAGTGTAAAATGTATATCAAATAAATTCTTTTAATTTTAGCTTGACAAATGTCAATATTATTAAGTTCGGACGGTTCGAACTTGAGATCCCGTGAGTTTATAGTTATATTTACTCCGTGAAATTATATTTATTTAATTTGTAGTTACCTTTAAAATTTTGATTACAAATTTAATATTTGATAACTAAAAATAACTCTTTGTAAAATATTAAAAATAGTATCTTATAGAAATTAGGATTGATGAATGAAAAGGTAACAACAATATACAATAGAATTAAATAAATAAATAAAACTAAACGATATGAAATATTTGTTACTTAGTATATGAAAATAGTTATAAAACGTAAAAAATATGTATGACCTTAGATGGACAAACTCGTCCTGGTTGTGATCGTGGTCTTGATCGTGGTCATGATGAAAATCACAAGAACCCAAGTTTTAAGAATTATAAAAATGGCAAAGAGATGATACGTTAGAATTATAAAAATATGCTAGAATTTTGGTGGATTTTGATACGTTAGAATTATAAAAATATGCTAGAATTTTGGTGGATTTTGATACGTTAGAATTCTTGTTTGATTTCTTTCTTGTTGACTGAGATGACTATGTTTTTAATATAAACATTGAGTATGAAAAACTCTCCATCTTTTGTACATCTTGTCATATTATTGGTCATTCTTTAGAAAACTATCGCACACTATACAAAAGAAGATGTAATCCTAAGATGAAAGAAAACATAACAAAGAAACCAATTTATGTCTCTAGAAAACCTGTTGAGTAGGCAAAGGAAAATACAGGAGATAAGCTTCTTAGTAAGGATCCAATTGTGGATAAAGACCATCTTCTTGTAGATGTTTTCCATAAAATAGTAGATGTGGTTACCCATAATAACAACAATGATGAGAGTTGAGATTACTAGAATATGTGAAAAGCAGGACAAATAACATACATCAATGCCTTTATCAAATTTATGTCAAGAAGATATAGTACTTAAGTGTTTAAAACCGTAGTACATGCCTTTATCAAATTTATGTTAAGAAGATATACTACTTTAAGTGTTTATCACCGTAGTACTTAAATGTCATGTTGTGGTGCAGTGACGGATCTTGAACGGAAATATTAAGGTGGTCGAAATTTTAAAATTTTAATTTATAAATAAAAAGTATAATATTGTATTGCATATAAAAATTTTAAGTTGTAAATTTACAAAAATATATTGTAGAGAGGTAGTACATCAAATTTTGGTTTACATTTTTAATAATTAAATTTTAGTTGGAATTTAGTTGGAAAATTTATTTTGTTTTATAATTATAGTAGTTGTTTTTGTAATTTTTTTATAAATTATTCCCTCCGACTTTTTTATAATAGACATTTAGATTATAATTTGGTTTACAAAAATTTGTGTATTTGGTCCATCTTAAAGATTTTGGAGACATATTTTAATCTTAAAAATTGAGCCAAATAAAAAAAATACAATTTTAATAATTAAAAAAATTGGTAAAATAAATTTTAGTCCATATACACATACCAATCTATATGATACAATCTACATGATGCATGTTATTTGATTAAGTTAATTAATTTGTGTAACAAGAAAAGATGCACATATAGCATGTCATCTTCACCTATTAGACTCAAATATATATCTCGACAACGATAACCCAACAATCACATTTAACTCATAAAAACAACTCTACTCATAAAATATACCGATTATAGATCCCAAAATTACAACAACATACACCACAGTATCTATATTAATTAACATATTTATTAATATATGTCATGTCTAGTCGAAATTCATCACCGATTAGCATATATTTAACCACAATTATCCTATAGGCTTATATAGTTTGGTTTTCACAACTTTATCACAATTAATAATTATTCATTTTTCAATTTTCAATTTTTTTAACATAAATATTTTTTTTATATAAAATGTAACTACTTTCATACATTCAATCAAATTTATCTGTAAAAGTTTCCTCTAAATTATATCTCAAATCATAATTCTATATTTGACTTTGAGAACACCATCATATATTCATCCCCACAAATATAGAGAAGATAAAGGGAAATGTCTAATGGAATTAGTAGTATTTTTTTAAAAATTATTGAAAATTTTGGGGTGGCCGGAGTCACCCTGTGTCCTAAAGAAGCTCCGCCACTGTTGTGGTGTGAATATATGAGATAAGTAGATAAAGATCCTTCGGTATGTTAGTTTTATAGAAAAGTAAGGGTATCATTTCATTCTTAATTATGTGAAGTTATAAGTGTGATTTTGTGGTGTAAAGAAATATGTTAAGTAGATGAAGATCTTTCAATGTTTTAGTTTTAATGAAAAACTCTAAGTGGTAAGGGCATCATTTCATTCTTGATTATGTAAATATTACTTTGTGCAAATATATGTGTTGTGATTATTTGATTAAATGTCTAATATGGGGAAGTGGTTTGTTAAAAAAACATCCATAATGAATGGTTGCTTATTTCTATGATTAAATGTTTGTGTTGTGTTGTATTATGTTATGAATGATTGCTTATTTCTATGATACATTTTGATTCTTGAAGAATATGTCTATTGATTTATATTAGGATAACATCGTAATTTAATTGCATGAGGTGATAATGTGCATTAAAAATTGATCGGTAACATGTGATTTGGAAACAAGTCAATTATTGGATACTCCATAAGAATAGTTCTATTATGTTGAATAACTAAGGCGACACAACATTGGCGAGCCTAGACCTAGTTGCGAAAGCACAATGACAATCTCTTGTAAGAGAGATATGTCTCAACAAATACGCAAGTGGGGTTTTGGGCATGAATTCTAGCAAAATATATTGGTCTTGTCTAGGTGGGACATTTTTTAGAGAGAAAAACACAAAAAGAAGGAGATTTGAATTGTGTTTTATTTTTAAAAACAAAATTATTAAAACTAATTATAAACTAGCCATATTAAAAGAAAGAACAAATAAAAAGATAAGGAGAAGAACACAAGTCAATTTATCCTTATTCACTACCAACAGGGTAGCTACGTCTAGTCCCTTAACTCTAAAAGATTTAATCCACTAATCAGCAATAGTATCACAATCCATTAAACACCTAGTAGTCAATCTGATTGTGTTCAAGTCTTTTTCAATCTTCTAATTTGGTACACTTAAGCTATTAAGGATAACAACCACTACTGGACTAAGTTACAAAGAATGGTTAAACAAGTTTTTTCTTTAAAACTCTTACAAGAGAATGTTTATATGGTATGCTCTCAGAGTATTTTTGGATTTCTTAACACTCAAGAACTGATATGAGAATTTTCACGAATTGTTATGTATGACAGAAATAAGCTCTTTTTCGTTTTTATTTGTAATAAAGATCACCGGTGCTTTTATAGAAAAAAATTCAGGCAATTAGGGTTTCTGACCATGGTTGTGATTGCATGAAATCAACATATAACATAATGACTTGTATCAAATCTTCAAAGATCTTGAAACAACATTCAAAACTTGTTCAAATCCGCCTTCATAATTGATTCAATGTATCTTGATAGAAATGACAGGAAGACCGGAGGATGAGATATTCAATGGATGTCATAAATCCAAATTAGCGAGCTGAGGGTAATGGGATGTTGACTTCTTCAAAATTTTGGGCTCAAAAGTTGACTTTTTTATATCAAAACATTGACTTTGTTAGAGTGTTGACTTTACGCTTTAACCAGACGGTCAACTGTTGGTCAGATTCATCAGACGCATAATTATTAGAGCGAGCTTGTATTAACAGATTCATTAAAGGTGCATTGAGAACGCATTTAGTAGAGTCAGTAACAACTTTAACAGATTTTTTAGAGTATTATTTCCTTGTTTATCTTCTCCAATCACCACAGGATGCAGCGTAAGGTCTTTAAGGGTCATAGCAAGGGAACTACACACTTAATTAAATTTATTAATGCTATAAATTGTTGTGATAAAATAACTTTTGTTATCATCAAAACAATTAAGGGTCATTGTTCTTCAAGTTAACTTTGTTCTAACAATTTTATCTTTGCAAGATAGGTGATATTCTAAAATCATGTACATTATGTTTATATAAAAGGTAAAAACTATCAAATGGTTAAATAAGTTTTTAGTATTTGCATAATCTCACTATTTTGTTTTTAGTCTTTATAAAAAATTTCTTCAACTTTTAATTCTTTAAAAAATTTCTATTTTATTTTTGCTCTCTGATTTTTAACCAACTGTTGTGCTTAGCATTTTTTTAACAATATCTACCAATGGCTTGTTGCTAAATTCAATGTAGATAAAAAGGTGGCTGGAATTCATGAAATTAGTGAAAGCACAACCTTAGCAGCTTAGATGGAAGCATTGACTACCTTACATAAGAATATTGTGACAACACCTGCACCAACAGTTGCAGAACTAATAGTAGTGGTGCTTTCTATTGAAAATGTTGTAGCTTGTGTATATTGTGGGGGAGGGCATGTGTATGGTGAATTCCCTGAAAACCCTATTTCTATAAATTATGTGAGGGAATAGAAACAATCAATGCTCAACAAGCAAAACCCTACTCATTCTCCTGGTCTTCCACCAATACAAGCTCAAGCCTAAAAAAACTATCATTGAAGGAGTTGCTTAAAGGCTTTTTGATCAAAACTAATTCTTATATGGCTAAAAGTGATAATCACATTTGCAAAATATTGGCTACCATGCAACAACAACGAGTGGCCATAAAAAAATTAGAAACTCAAATGGGACAAATTGCTATAGTTGTGAAAGGAAACTCTAGTGGTTCATAACCCAATAACACAAAAAGTCATACTTCCGAGTCAAAAAAGGATAAGGAGCAAGTCATAGCAATTGGTCAAATGGAGAAAAAGGCTAGTTTGAAGCATAATGAGAGGCTTTAGAGCAATGGAGGTGACACTGAACCAGAAAGTTTAGAACTTGTGGTTCAAAGAAAAGAAATGTAGAGTTAGAAGGATGTTGCAGTACCTGGTAGCATTCATAAACTAGTTCTTGAAGTTTCACCATCTTTATTCCCTCAAAAGATCAAGAAAGCTGCAATGGAGAAACAATATAATAAGTTTCTTGATGTTTTGAAGCAACTCAACATTAACATACCCTTAATAGAAGCTTTGTAAACAAATGCCAAATGATGCAAAGTTTTTTAGCAATATCATTACCAAGAAAAGCTTTTTGCCAAGATGCAAGATCCTAGCAGTTTCACTATTTCATGCTCCATAAGTGGAATTTATTGTGGGAAAGTACTATGTAACTTGGGAGCAAACATCACTTTGATGCCCAAGTCCATTTTCAAGCAAAAGGAAAACAAGTGAAGCTAGGCCTACTACTATAAGGATGTATTTAGTTGATGAAGATATCCTTATAATTATGGGAAGGTATTTCCTTGCTACAAGGATGACTTTAGTTGATTTTCAAAAGGGAGAATTGTTTGTGAGACTTAATGACAAACGTGTCACTTTCAATATTCAGAAAGTCATGAAGTACCCTGATGAAGGACTAGAAGAATGCTCCCTAATGAGATCAGTTGATTCACTAGTGCACAAGAAATTATGCAAACAACAAGAGTTATTTGATTTTGCTCATTTTGATTAAATGGAAAAATTACAAGGAGAAATTGTAGAATTGAAGGAACCAAAACTACCTCTACTTAATCTCTGGATTAGAAAGCATGGATCACTAGAGTCAACTAGTGAAAGCTTCAAGAATAATGTGTCATCCATTGAGTCACCTCTTGAGCTTGAGTTGAAACAACTTTCACCATACTTGAAGTATGTGTACTTGGGGGAGAATGATACATTTCTAGCTATAATATATTCATTGTTGGATTCTACTCAAAAAGAGCTATTGTTGTATGTGTTAAAAAGGCATAAAAAGGTGATGGACTAGCAAATGACAGACATTAAAGGAATTATCCCAACTATTTGTATGCACATAATTTTGTTGGAGGACGATTCCAAAAATAGCATAGTAAGTCAAAAAAGATTGAATCCTCTTATGAAAGTTATCAAAAAGGATATTATCAATTGGTTGAATGCAAGAGTTATCTATCTTATATCAAATTGTGCATGGGTCAACCTTGTGCAACGTGTGTCAAATAAAGGATGAGTTATTGTTGTTCAAAATGATAAGAATGAGATAATTTCAACTAGAACTCTCACTAGTTAGAAGGTCTGTATGAATTACATAAAACTCAACAAAGCCACTAGAAATTATTATTTCCCACTATCTTTTATTGATCAAATGTTGGATAGATTGGGAGAAGAATAATATTATTGGTTCATAGATGGTTATTCTGGTTACAACTAGATTGCTATAACACCTAGAGATTAAGAAAATACAACTTTCACATGCCCTTATGGAAACTTTACATTTAGAAGAATCCCATTTGGATTGTTGTGATATCGCCAAGAGGGAAGTCGATGTTACCAAGAGGGAAGTTTGAAACTTGTTGTGATATCGCCGGTTTGGCGATTATCTCCACATAGTTGTGAGGGGAAAGTGTGTTGGGTATTGGGCTCCCTTCCTATGTGGAGAAAAGCCCAAATATTGTAGTTCATGTGTCTCACTTATTTAAGGGGAGAGTGGTCTAATTAGGGTTAGAAGAGAGAGACTATTTTGAGAGAAAAGAGAAGAGTAAACCCTATTCCCGATTTTGTTAAATCAGTCTCAGAAAAACATCAATTGCGCATTCGTTAACCGTTGGATCAGGATGAAATTTGGACAGTAGGTTGTCAACATTCAGGGCTTCGTTTTCAACGGTCGGATCGGCGAAACGACGTCTAGAGAGGGAGAAATCGTGCTCGCATAGCAGCAGGTTTTTAGTGTTTTTCTACTTCTTGCTTTTCATTTGTAAGCTTTAGTGCTTTGTTATTTTGGCTAGTTGTAGGCACACTTGGTGCATCTTTTTGAGACTCTCTTGTACCTTTATTTGATTCTAGTGGAGCTATTTCTTTGGTCTGGACGACCCGTGGTTTTTACCCTTACATTGAGAGGTTTTCCACGTTAAAATATCGGTGTTCTTTACGCTCTTTTATTTTGATTAATTTGCTGCCATATATTTGTTGTTGCTCCTCATGGGTTCTTGCAAGTTGGGGGAATTTTATATCCGCTGTGTATTACTTGTTATTGTGTTTCTGTGTTTATTCCCTATCAGAGTGCAAATAACCATTCTAGGATCCTTGAAAGTGAAGCGTACAAGCAAGAACCATTCATTAGGGATACTTTTCATGATGAACAATTGTTGACTTTATCTAGAATGCAGCAGGATGTTGCAACACCTTGGTATCATGGTATGGTTAATTTATTGGCAAGTGACATCATTCCACCAAATTTGAATCACCAACATAGAAAAAATTTCAATTATAATGCTATAGCCTATTTTTGGGATGAACCTTACTTATACAAGAAAACCCAAATTAGTTGCTAAAAAGGTATGTTGTAGAGGACGAAGTTCCTGAAATACTGAAGCATTGTCATGCATCTCCACGTGGAAGACATTTAGGAGGAACCAAAATAGCTACAAAGGTTTTTCAAATAGATTACTTTTGACAATACTCTTCAAGGATGCATATGTTATGGTTAAAATTGTGATAGATGCCAAAGATTTGGCAATATTTTAAGCAAACAAGAAATGTCATTGCATGGTATCTTGATGTGGAAATATTTGATGTTTAGGGAATTAACTTTAGTATTTTCCCCATCATTTGACAACTTATATATTTTAGTACTTGTTTATTACGTGTCTAAATAGATTGAGGTAGTAACCTTTCCCACTAATGATGTGAAGATAGTTACCAAATTTATTATAAAAATATTTGACTTAAATATACAAATGATCCCTGTCCTACTTTTTGTGATGATGTACCCTAAATTTGATGACGTGGCTTGTCTGACTGAGCTTCAATAAAGTTGATCATGTGTTAAAACAAATAATCATGCCACGTCATTTGATTAAGAATATTAATAAAAAATAAAATAAAAATAAAACAAATGTGAATTTAGGGTTTTGGATATTTTCAGAGAAAGCTTGAGAGGACGAAAGGGACGGTGAAGAACGAAGCCACATTGAACGAAGAACGAAGAAGTATCTCATGAAGATGTATATTTTTGGGTTGTTGATTTTGGAGGTTCTCTAATTGGAATGTGAGTATATTGTTCTTCATTTGTTATTGTTATTGTTATTTTGTTTTCTTTAAATTCCCTTGTTTGTGTGGTTTTATTCATCTATTGTTATCATAATGCGGAAAAGAGTAACATGTGATGTGTTTGTTTGGGATGAATGCTTCAATTCTACAGTAAAAAGAAAATATTGAATCTGCAATTGATTCTCAAGCTATTAACAAATGCTATTGCGGTGACATTATGAAGCTGATGAATGAAAGTTGTGTGAACAAATGCTTATATAATTAGTTGGATGTTTTTTATTTATTGCTATGCTAAAAACTGATGTATTCATAGGAATGTTTATGTAACTGATGTTCTGTTTAGCAGCCCTGTGACTGATGTTTTGTTAATGGGAATGAAACTGATGCTCTATTTATGTTAATGTTAATTTAACTGGTTTGATTAATGAATATTTATTGTTGGATTTAAATGAATGAATTCATGTTGAGTTTCTATGCAAAAATTCTGATTTTAATAACCAACACTAACTTTCATATGCAGCTATGAGCATTACTTAACATAATTACTATTGCAAAATGTGTCAAAGGTAGAAGCTACATCATATAACTATTACAAAATAGACCGTTGCGTTATAAAACATCATTGTCTCAAAAACTACTTGATAACTACATCAAGTCAATTTTCTAAGTGTGCCTAGACAAGTTCCGACTTTAGGATCCATTTCTTGAGTTAAATCGACATGATTCAAACAACTTTTTAATAACATTGTGTTGAAATTTTGAAAAAGATGAATAAGGAAATTTATGTCCAGTAAAATTTTAATTTTTGTTTGGTTCTGGATTAGTTATAATCTTCGAGATTTCAATGATAGAGGATAACTTAAATTGTCCTTACGAATAAAGAAACCCACTGAATACTTGTTGCATAAAGTTTTGTAGTTCAAATTATGCCTTTGATTGCATTATTGAAAAGAAAATAACAAAAGGTGCGCAATTGTTGGTTTCTAAATCTTGAAGTATTTTTGTTGTTTTATTTAATAAATTATGTTGCGTCGTAATAATTTTTGAAAATAGAAAATGCAGTTGAACTTAATTTCAAATTTACAATGAGTAAGAACTTTGTATAATTTTACGAAAGTTCTAAAGTTAATTACTAATCAATGCACTTTAAAATAAAACAATGTTCAATAGCACTCTTTGCAAATAAATTATCCGATTGTTCAACGATTTTAAAATTATTATTATTTAAAAATTCATGACTAATTTTTGTTTGTATTTACTACAAATTTTTTCTCAAATTTACATTACTTTTTGAAGCACTTTTAAATAAAATCTAATAA
>JBBPBP010000001.1:62022734-62049476 GCA_037974735.1 Cicer chorassanicum
TCTAACAATATATAATTTATTTTTTGTTTAAAATTTTTCTCACTTTTATGATTTCTATCAAAATTTTAGCATAATTATTACAATCAAAACATTTTAAAAATTGCAAGAGTTTGTTAAAAAATAAAAAGAATGTTACATTTTTATTTTTAACAAGTACTATAAAATTAGAATCAATGATATAAATATTTACAAATATATTAAAAGTCTGAAATGACAAAAAATAAAAAAAATTAAAGACTAATATATTATTTTTATTTAATTAAAAGGAAATAATATGTATGTTGCTATTTCTTTTTACAATAATATCTTTATTTTTTTTATTCACGTGAGTTACATTCTAATCCTTTACTTTATGTTTTGTCAAAACTGTACTTTTATCTTTGATAAAAACGGTCCTATTAATTAATACCAAACGTGTGACTGGGTGTTAGAAGAAAAAGAAAAAGAAAAATTACGAGATAGAGAAAGTGAAAAAGCAATAAATAATTCCTGTACACAGTTTTTTATGTCATTCACATTTGTTTTCGACGGTTACTATACAAACCTTTGATTTGAGTAAAGGATTAGGTGATTACCATTGTTTCGAGAAATAAATAAATAAATAACATCGATACCATTGATGTTTATTATTTTAAGGATAGTAAGTTACTATTGTTATATTTTTTTGTTAATGTAAATTTTTTTAACTGAAAGTTTAAATACTTTTTGAGAAAATGTAACATGCATGTTGGACCAAATTTTAATATATTTAAGACATTAAAAAACAAACTAAATATATAATTTTTTATATTCTTTTCTTTTTTGAAATATAAATATAGAGATTTTAAATGACAATATGATGGTTGTTATTTGATGGGAATGTTAACTAATTTTACACTTGCCTCATATGTCTATACATCTCTTTTTGGTTGTCCAAAAATAAAACTTTTTTTTTTTAATGATATAGTAAAATACGAATTATTGTAAGTAGTTATAAAAGGAAATAGACAAATAGTAGTAGTAATATTTTTGAATGAGAAAAAAAGGAAATAGTTGTATTAAAATTGAATAAAAAATATTGGATAATTTCCAAATCAAATGCATATATGTTGGTTGTGTCTGTGTTAATAATAACTTGATTGATACTTGTCCTTATCAACACCACCATCGACTTTTGCAAACTTTGTCGTCTCTACTATTCTAGCTAGATTCCCAAAGACACACTCTCTCTCTCTACACTCTCCACTCAACAGTCCCTTCTCTCTCTCTCTCTCTGCATTGACACACTCTGTTTTATTGTACTCCTCTCTCTCTCTCTCTCTCTATCTCTTCCAAGCTTGTTCCTTTTCATTGCATGATGACTCTCTTGTCTAAATTTTGAAGTACTTTCTTCTCATTTGTAGAGTTTCTCAATGGATGAAACTGGTGATGAAGATTTCAATAGGTGCTCTAGAAATGGGTCAGGTGGATGGAGGTGCAAGGAGAAAGCTTTAGCTGGAAAAACCCTATGTGAGAAACATCATCTCTATAACCTTGAGAGAACAAAAGAGAAAGGGAAAAAAAGAAAACTTGAAGAAAATAGTTCACAAAATGGTGGAGGTGAAGTTAAATGGTTGTTTAGTGATGATCATAATGGTGGTGGTGGGACCCATGTTGTTGAGGAATTTGCAGGTCTTTTTGGTGGTAATGAAGTGAATGGTGGTGGTGTTAATTTTGGTTTTGGTGGTGAAAGTTTTAATCTTTTTGGTCAACAACAAATTGGGGGTTTTGGTCAAGGATGTGGAAATCTAGGTCAATTTCAACTTGGTGATGGTGTTGGGAATAGTGTTGCTGGTTTAGGTCAACCATGGAATAGTGTAGGTGTATTTGGTAATGCTGGTGGTGTTGTTTCTGGAAATAGGATAGGTGGTGTTTGTGAAAATGCTTTTCTTGGTGTTCCTTCTGAAGGTTTGGTTGCTGGTGAAGCTGGTTTTGGGAGTTTATATGATAGAAGTTTTCAAGCACTTCTTTGTCAAGGTAGGGTTTGTGATGAAGATGTGAGTTTAATTGGTGGTAGTAATAGCACTGGCTTTCAAGGGTTGGTTGGTGAAAGTGGTTATGGTTTTAGAGGTGTAGGAAATCTAAGTCAATGTGGTAAATTTGTAGGTGAAAATGTTGGTAGCATTGTGGTTCCTGAGTCAAATAACAAGGTGATTGCAGCTGTTGGTGTGGACGAGGGAATGGAAAGGTTGTTAAGTGGGGGAGTTTGTATCGATGAAAAGGCGAAAGGTGAAGGGTTGAAGCCATTGACTAAGATGGGTAGGCCTAAGGGTTCTAAGAATAAGAGTAAGAAAAAAGATGTTAACTTTGGTTTGGATGGAGGAAGTGTTTGTGGAAGTGATAATAATAATGTAGGAACAATTGGGATGAGTGGTGTCACAATTTTAGAGAGTGGAAAACCAATTTTTTGTGGTAAGGCTGATCAGGAAGGTGTGGACTTGGGTGAGATTGGAAGGACGGAGATGCGTGGTCAGGTGGGTCATTGGAAGCATGGAAGGGAGATTGTTTTGGGAGTTGGTTATGAAGTTGCTGGGGATGATGATATTTCAACACCTAGAAAGCGCCGTAGAAGGAAGGGCTTGATAGACAAACAGGAGAATGTAGATGAGGTTTGTAATGAAGTTGGTGGTGTTAGTGAGGTTGCAAGGCCAAAGAAACGTGGTCGGCCGAAGGGTTCGGTAAACAAAAAGAATGTAAAGGAGGTTACCAATGAAGTTGGTGGTTCTAGTGAGATTGCAAGGCTGAAGAATATAGAGGAGGTTAGTAATGAAGTTGGTGGTGCTAGTGAGGTTGCAAGGCCGAGGAGTATAGAGGAGGTTAGCAATGAAGTTGATGGTGCTAGTGAGATTGCAAGGCCAAAGAAGCGTGGTCGGCCGAAAGGTTCAAAATGTGGAACGGAGAATGTTATGGAGGTTAGTAATGAAGTCATTGGTGATGGCAAGATTGCAATGCCAAAGAAGCGTGGGCGGCCAAAAGGTTCAAAATGTGGAAAGGAGATTGTCCTTAAGGGTAGTGATGAAGTTGCTAGTGCTGGTGAGATTGAAAGACCAAAGAAGCGTGGTCGACCAAAGGGTTCAAAAAAGGCAAAATGGGTAACCTATGTATGTGCTTCTAAAATTGAAGGAGCTGATGAGATTGCAACACAAGGTTCAGAAAACAAAAAGCTGAGCATTCTGTGTCAAAAAGGCGCGGACAAATTTGCAAGCCTAACTAGTAAACTTGGTCCAGCATTGTGTACAAGGAATAGATTGAGAGGTACTGTATCTGAGGATCAGGAGTGTCAAGGAATGTCTGTTGATATTCATCTTGAAGTTGACGATGGAACCACACTTGCCTTGCCGAGTGGTTTGGAGGTTACTACATTTGCTCCTTTATTATGTGAGCAGGAAAAAGGGATACATTCTGAAGCCGCCGATCATATTGAAAACATAACTACTCAGCCGATAGTTAAGCGTGGTCGACCTAAGGGCTCAATGAGCAAGAAGAAAAAACTAGAAGATCAAGAATTGCCTGCCCAAACCCTTCGTCAAGATGAGGTTCAAAATGATTGTAATGTTAAACCAAAGCGAGGTCGGCCAAAGGGAGTTAAAAATAAGAAGAAAAGTATTGCTGGTGAAGCTGGAAGCAAGTTATTAGTTAAGGCCAAAAAAAGGCGTGGTAGGCCAAAGGGTTCTGGGAAAAAGCAAAAGGAGATTGCTCTGCCTCTTCCATTGCATTCTCATATTGAAAGGCGTGGTAGGCCAAAGGGTTCTGGCAAAAAGCAAAAGGAGATTGCTTTTCAATTGGATTCACAGATTGAAAGTCAGAGGAGTACTTGTTTTGACGGAGTTTTGAGTATGATTATGCCGCAGAAGAAGCATGTACATGAGGAGTCCGTTTCAACACTGGAAGATCAAGTGAATAAGAAAGAAAAGTCAGATGTTGTACTTGAGTGCTCGAAGGAGTCTGGAATTGAAAAGATAACAAAAGGATTGATGAGTGAATCCAGCAATGTCCATAAGAGGTGCAGTGAAAGACTAAGAAAATTGCTAATTGACGACAAGAGTTCTCCGTATGTTGAAGTGGAAGAAACTACAGACCATGACCACGAGAGTTCTCAGGATGTTGAAGTGGAAGAAACTATAGACCATGATCACCAGAGTTCTCAGGATGTTGAAGTGGACGAAACTATAGACCATGACCACAAGAGTTCTCAGGATGTTGAAGTGGAAGAGACTATTGACCATGACCACAAGAATTCTCAGGATGTTGAAGTGGAAGAAACTATAGACCATGGATTGGAATCTCCAAATTTGATGGTGAGTTGCCCGTTAAAGTTATATATTCTTGTCCATTCAACTTGGTGCCTTCAAAAGTTACATTATTGTCCATTCTTTAGAGTTTTAATTAGTTCCTTAATATTGATTATTTCTCATTCGACTTCGTATTTGATTATTTATTTACTCAATAATCTCAATTTGAATTCATTTGTAGTGGTTTCTTTTTGTAGGGAGAATCCAAGACCAAACGGGCGCCAAGGAATTCAAGGTGCCATCAGTGTTGGAATAAAAGTAGGACTGGTCTTGTTGCTTGTACCAAGTGCAAAAGAAAGAAATATTGTTACGAGTGCTTAGCAAAATGGTAATGTTAACTAAATTTTTTTTTTGGTGTTCTACTTTCCAATGAATTTCACTTAGGTTAATTATTATTTTTGGCACATCTAATGAGAGACTGGTTCATGGGAGAAAAATAGTTTCATTAACATGGAAAGACTAAAGAGTATAGTTTCATTAATATTTATCAGCATTACATTAGTCTGAATGGAATTGGACTTGAATCCCTTAAGTAAGGACTTAGGTTCAAGTCTTGTGGATGGGAAAAGTGTGGTTGGGAGGGGAGACCCCACTAAAGTTGGTCAGCTAGATTTTCCAACGGAGATTAGTCATTGGCAAAGGCAGTGAACACTTAGAACCAATAACAGAGCTACCAAAGATAGATCAGCTGACATTTTATAACTCTAATTATGTTACTGATTGCAGAAAGGCTCTTATGTTCTTATGATATTTATATTTGTAAAATATAGGTACCCTCATAAAACTAGAGAGGAGATTGAGATTGCTTGTCCCTTTTGTCTCGATAATTGCAATTGTCGACTGTGCTTGAAGAAAACTATATCTATTGCGGTGAGTGCTTTCATTCTCTTGCATTCTATTATGCTTTTCATTACTTTTCGTGCCTTTGCTTTTTGCGTGAAATGAATTATTTATCCACAGAGTGGGAATGGTGAAGCAGATACAGATGTCAAGTTACAGAAATTGTTTTTCTTGCTTAACAAAACTTTGCCTTTACTTCAACATATCCAACGTGAGCAGAGATTGGAATTGGAAGTAGAAGCAAGCATACACGGTACTTTGATTTGATTCGGTTAGTGTTATCAAGTTGATGGACCGATGATTTTCAAATGTACAATAATGTGCCATTTCCTTAGGTTCCCTGTCGGTGGAAGAGGAGGATATTATGCAGGCAGTAGTGGACAACGATGATCGAGTTTATTGGTATTATCTCATGGACCCTCATGGTTGAAAGTAAAATTCTGTTTATTATGAACTTTTTCTTCTCTCATGTTTTTGTTCAAGCATTAGTTTCACTTTACTGCATTATGATTATGATCTAATATGATCTGAAGTATAAAAGAAGTATAACTGCAACATTTTACATTGGCACCTCTCAAAGAAATTGGTTATTGTATAAGAAGTATCATGTTGAGAGAGAAGAGAAATGAAAGGCATAGGATGAAATCCACGTGTTTAAACTACATATTGAAGCAATATTATCTATAAACATGAAGAAATAAATATAAAGCTATATTATATAGCTATATTAAACTCATTTTCCATAAGAATTTAATTCATATACATTAATCGTTAGGTCCCTAATAATGTTTGACTTTTGCTATAACTATTTCTAAAGTCATGCACATGATGTGCCGACTGTGTAAAACATTTTACACCATCAATGCGGGAAAATTAAACTCTTTTGCATAATGTAGTTTACTGATTTTCTCATTGAGATTGTCCAATTTTCTTGTTTCACAGTGACAACTGCAATACATCCATTGTCAATTTCCACAGAAGTTGTCCCAATCTTAATTGTCGGTACGATCTCTGTCTCACCTGTTGCATGGAACTAAGAAATGGAGTAGTTCATTGTGAAGATATTCCTGCTAGCAGTAATGAGGTAATGCTTGATACACCGCCTGTAACTATTGCTTGGAGAGCTGAGGCAAATGGTAGCATTCCTTGCCCTCCAAAAGCTAGAGGAGGTTGCGGTACTGCTATCCTCTCACTGAGGCGCCTTTTTGAAGCCAATTGGATTGACAAATTGACTAAGAATGTGGAGGAACTTACCTTCAAATATCAGCCACCTGTTGTCGATCTTTCTCTAGGATGTTTAGAGTGCTGCAATTTTAAGGAAGATGCGGCTCAAAATTCTGCAAGGAAGGCAGCTTCAAGAGTAAATGATCGTGACAACTTTTTGTATTGTCCGGATGCCGTTGAAATGGGAGACGTGGAATTCAAGCATTTCCAAAGACATTGGATAAGAGGTGAACCTGTTATAGTTAAGAATGTGTATAAAAAGGCTAGTGGCCTTAGCTGGGACCCAATGGTGATGTGGAGAGCTTTTATTGGGGCAAGGAAAGTATTAAAAGAGGAGGCTGCTAGTTTTAAAGCCATTGACTGCTTGGATTGGTGTGAGGTTCGTGTTTGGCTTTCTAGATTGAATTTGGCACTACACTTTCTTATTTATTTTAAAGAGTTGTATTATTTTGACACTCAACAAATTTCAACAACAATCTGGATGGTTAACATTGTTCAAATACATGGTTAATCACGTTTAGTGGACGGTTAATGAATGTAACAATGCACCAAAACTCATTAACCATCCACTAAACACAATTAATCACGATTCTGAACATCATTAACCACAATTTTTCAGATGTATATTTAAACACTAATCATGGTTAATGGATATTATGCACATTTGAACACTTAAAAATCATGTATACTTGAACACAATTTGGATAGTTAATGAATATCATGTATATTTGAACACCTGAAAATTATGTATAGTTAAACACAATTTGGATAGTAAATGTATATTGAACATCTGAAAATCGTGGTCAATGAAGTTCAAAGTCATGGTTAATGAAGTTCAATGGATGGTTAATGAGTTGTGACACCTTGTTATATTCTCTAATCACCTACCGATCGTAATGAACCACATATTTGATATGCGTTAGCCATCAAAATTGTTGTCAGATGTGTCAAAATATCATTTCTCTTATTTTAATTAGGCAATAATGTCTGGTATCCCAGATTCCAACATGTTGTTAACATGAGAAAATTAGTTGTGCAAAAATCATTAATTATCTCAAGTCGTATATATCGTCACAAAAAACCTATCGAGAGGACGCCTAACAATTTGGTCATCAAACAACAATTAACTCACCTATTTTTTAGCGTTTGATTGAAATTTTTATTATAGTTTTGAACAAAAGAATACTGTGTTCTTTATGGCGATGCCACAGGTACAAATCAATGTGTTTCGGTTCTTTAAAGGCTATTTGGAAGGGCGTAGGTACAGAAATGGATGGCCAGAGATGCTGAAGCTAAAGGATTGGCCTCCATCAAAATCTTTTGAAGAGTGTTTGCCAAGGCACGGTGCTGAGTTTATAGCTATGCTTCCTTTTAGTGATTATACGCATCCAAAATCCGGTATTTTAAACCTTGCCACAAAGCTCCCTGATGTTTTGAAGCCAGATTTGGGTCCTAAAACATACATTGCTTATGGATCTTTAGAAGAGTTAAGTAGAGGCGATTCCGTGACAAAACTACACTGTGACATTTCAGATGCGGTAAGTTTTAAATTTCGAGATTTCTTCTGCTTGAATTTTCTCAACGTTTACAAATAACTTCTAAGTGCTCACCATTATTATGCCTATTCTAACACTCTCTTATGCATTGATCAGGTCAATATTTTGACACACACATCTGAGGTAAAGACGCCGCTATGGCAAGCCAGAATCATAAAAAAGTTACAGAAGAAGTATGAGGTTGAAGATATGCGTCAGCTCTATGGTCAGAACAATAAAGCAGTGGGTTCTCGTCGAAGAAAACGCAGAAAGCGTCACACAGGTGTTAGTGTGGATAGTAAAATCCCTGAAAAAGAAGATAGTGGTAGAGACTCGGCCTTACTAGGAAGTCAAGGAAAAGAAGAGAAACTTGATGAACAGCTAAGTCGGTCCCCGAGTTTGGAACAGTCGAGATCAGATACGGAAGTTTGTGTACAAGAATTCTCAGAACCCTTCAAAAGTAAATTAGATATAAATGCCAGCGAGCAGGAAATCTTCGATTCACCAAGGTTTCGGCAATTTGATCTCAATGATCACGATCCCAGTAGCTTGGTTCCTGTAAAAGATTGTCAGTCGATGCATTACGATAATGAGGAACAACAGTGCATGTCCTGTTCAGATATCAAAACTGACAAAATAGAGTCAGTTGAGAATGACATATCGAGTAAACATTCCGATCGAAATGATGTTCATTTGGAGACTCAATATGGAAGTGCTGTGTGGGACATATTTCGTAGGCAGGATGTACCGAAGCTATCAGAGTACCTAAAGAAACATCATAAAGAATTCCGCCACATAACTAATCTTCCAGTAAATTCTGTAAGTACAGCAATGTTACCTTCATCGGATTGTTTTTGTTTTGGATAATTTTGTTTTCTAAATCAATAATTTTGGCTTCAGGTGATTCATCCTATTCATGACCAGATCCTTTATTTAAATGAGAAGCATAAGAAGCAACTAAAGCTGGAATATGGTATGAAATTATGCTTTAATAAGTTATTTGTTTTATGTGGATTTTGTAGACATGAACTTTTTTTCCCTACCAGGGGTTGAACCGTGGACATTCGAGCAACATCTTGGGGAGGCTGTTTTCATACCTGCCGGATGCCCACATCAAGTGAGAAATCGAAAGGTAAACAAGACAAGGATCCCCAATTTTATATTAAAATTAAAGGAATTAAACTAGTTCTGTAAACTTCTGCTTATAAATGAACAATTTACCTGCAATCAACAATGCTTATTTCAATCTAGAATTTTATCTCTAAAATTCAACAATAGATATGTCGAGAGTCTCATGTTGGACGAGATATGAATCTGAAAATATATATGAGAGAAAAATCCCCCACCGTTTAAGCTGGTTTTGTAAAGATTGAGTTATACTCGATATAAAAATCTAATATGGTATCAGAATTCAGAGTGTTGTTCCAATCCAAGGACTTGTGGGTTTTTGAACCACAAAGTACCGAATAGAAGATGTAAAACTTATTTCTTATACATAAACTTCATCAAAATAGGTCTCTAGATATCTTTTCAAGACAGCTTAAACCTATTTCCACCCTGGTAAGACCTTTTTAATTTTGACAATTTTGTGCTACATAGTTTGACACAGCTTATTTATTTTCTTTCTCAGTCTTGCATAAAAGTGGCTATGGACTTCGTTTCGCCTGAGAATGTTCAGGAATGCGTTCGATTGACAGAGGAATTTCGGTTACTTCCAAAAAACCATAGATCTAAAGAAGATAAATTAGAGGTACATATTTGCATCATTCTGGAGCACATTTGTGACCTTAGATTTTGAAATAGTTATCACAAAAAAAGTTATCACAATATTTTATTTTGAAACACAGATGGTTATTTATATTTGTTTCACATATCACAAATTTGATACAGTAATGCTTTAACCTCTTTAGAATAATATCAAAAGATTTCATTCTTTCTATCTAGCTAGCTTCTAGGATTGTACAACATATTAAAATTGCATGCTGTGTTAGTGGTTGCTATACCATCTAATACACATTAGTTAGTTACTCTTGTTAATAAGAGTGCCTTATTTATGCAATGTTTCTTTATTTTTACACTCTATTTGTTCTCTGTGTGTAGATAAAGAAGATGGCACTCTATGCTGCTGATGTTGCTATTGCTGAAGCCACTAAACTGATGGAAGCTAAATGAGTACTTTACTCTTAATCTTTTTTCTTCTGCTGCATGCATTATTATTTTCTAAAACATTACACTTCTTTGAATGTATATTAGTAATTTCTTCGACGGTTTCTTTATAAACATAAACTTTGTATTTAGACGGCTTGTATTAATCTAGGGCGATCTTGCAGTTTTTCCAATGAAGCCGAAGTCCGCCAGCAACAACTTTTTCTTAAATTTTCGAAAATTTGATGAAGGTTGAAGTTGAATGTTGTTGGTTGGTTCTGATGTGTAGAATAATGCCAAGTACTCATGCATTTATGAAGAACGGTGTGTATCAAAGTTTCTTTGTTGTTGGAAAATAGTACTAGACAGTTTTTGAATATTTGTAGCTAGAACTATGGAGATAATAATTTGACATGCATGTTGGTTGACTCTTGTATGAATGACTTATTTGTATCATTTTTATCTTGAAATTTAATTAAATTCTATAATGTTTGTTTTGATTTTGTAACTTCTGGTGCATGAACTTGAATCCATGTAAAGATCACATTAGGGGATTTGCATTCTTTGCAATCACGCAGGATTACTATCGATATTCCATGATTTCGAAGCAAAATTGTGTTTATATCGAATGTTTTTGAAACTTTTTATTATTTGGGTCGCACTTTTATGGTATGAGTCAAGATTGTCAAACTCCAGAGGAAAAGTAAACTCGTGTAATTTATATAAAATCGACTAAGTATTTACTTAATTAAATAATATATATAGATGATGTAATATCATTAGAATAATAATAATTTGACATTTAATCTCCATAATAAATCATAAATATTTTTAAATAAGTAAATATTTATGATAAACTAAAATAAAATGGCAGGAAAATAACAAACTCACGTTAAAGCATAATAGTTATCCATAAAAACTACACTAAAAACGTAAATTTACTTTTTAAAACTAATAGATAGTGCAACACATACATAATTAAACTATATATTGGTTAATATTTATTAAAATTTTACATTTTAAGATAAATTAATATAGAATTGTAAATTTATAAGGTACTATTAAAATTGAGAATTTACTATATTATCATAGTTTTTTTAAACTCTTAAGAGTTTATCAAAAATAGAATTTACATACGAGTTGATTCGTTTTCATGACTTAAAATCATAAACTCGTAAGAGTTTAAGAGTTAACTCGAGAGTTTAACAACTTTGATATGAGTAGTTCTTATGAGACCATGCAAATTTTTATTTTATTTATAGTATATGTTATAATTTCATTTATAGTATATGTTAGTTGAACATTAATTTGAGACACTTATGGTTAATAGTGTTGGATTTTGTTAATAGATATATCAAGTGTTACACTTCATTAACTATCTATTGAATTTTTCTAATCATTATTTTGAATGTGATTAGTTACATTTTTTTAAGGTGCTTAAACCTACATCGGATCAATTCAAATACTTTTCGAAATTTATGGTTAATTTAAAAATGAGACCTTTGCAAAACCCATTATAATATTTTAGAAAAATTAATAAATTTAATTTGTTTTTTTAGATGTTCAGAATATATAATTACTTATTAAATTAGTGTGTTAAGTTTATGTAATTTTTTTTAAATTTAAATATATTTTTGGTCTTTGCAAATATACTTTTATTTATTTATTTTAGTCCCTATAAATTTTTTTGTTTGAATTTAATCCCCGTAAAATTAGAGAAAATAGGTTTTCGTCTCTAAGAAAAAAGTTGATAAACCGCCATGACACGTGAGTCTATAAATACACATCAATACATCATCTTTTATGATATATAAAAAATTAAAATATTTTTTTATTATTAATTAATAAATTTATTTATTGATTATTAATAATTAGTGTTATTTTATAAAATAAAATATGAATAGAAATTAAAATAAAGATTTAGAATTTTTTGAAAAACTCGTCGTTCTTTTAATGTTGATTTGACGTTATAGATCAAAATTGATCGTCTCTGATTTTTCAGGGACTATACCCAAACAAAAAAATTTACAGAGACTAAAATCAAAAAGTGATATATTTACAGAGACTAAATACATAATTAAATTTTTTTAACTGATAATAAAATCAATTATTTTTATATTTATTAAGACTATTAATTTTATATAAGACTTTATTGATTATAGTTTTATAATAGTAGAATATGAAATAATTTTGTAAAAAAAGAAAAAAAGAAGATATTTTTACTAAATAAAAAATTTAGTTTTTTGAAGACTTAAATGAATTGCCTCAGTTACTTTACCCTCTCGCCGATCTTGATTCTACATGTAAATGAAACACCTAAAATCACACTTAATAACTTCATACTTGTTAATGAGTTATCCAATTTTGATGTACACATGTTCAAACTTCAAATATCAGTTTTTTTTTTTTTTTTTTTTTATCTAATCACCATGTTATGTGAAGGAGATACCTCATAAAAAAGGCATGCCACTTTTTACATGACGTAAATTTTAGGAAACCATGCAAATTTCTGTTTTATCTGATCACAATTAGTAACTTAGCAAATTTGTATATGTAATATTAAGAGCGAGAATCAAACCTCTTAATAAAAATTTATATTTTGAAGTAAGACTAATGTTGAATTATATATTAAAAAAGTCACCGGTAAAATCGAGCCTTTATCAATTTTATTAGACTTTATTAAAAACAGATTTTTTTTTCATTTCACTAAGTTTGCTCTGCACCGCTTGCACACAATGTGATCATTGGATTTAAGCTGGATTTGTTTGTAGGTAGAATTTCTCTTTTATATCCACCGGTTGAACTGAAAAACTAATGCCTAAATTAAATTTAGTTAATGAGAGGCTAAAGTTGTCAAATAAGATACTCTTTTCTTTTTAGAGTCTATTTTTATCAGTTTTTTTTATTAATTTTTATCTCTTTTTAATAATTAAAAAATTTAAAATTGCTTAAAATAAATTTTTTTAAAATATCTTTTTTTTAATACAATAGATTATTAATTTCCCACCACTAAAAAATAATTATAATAAAATAATAAGAGTATAATGGATAAACAATTCTTATCTCGGACACAAGACACTCATAAAAATAAAAAAATAACAAAAATTAAATAATTAATATTTTTAAATAATTAAATAATATATTTTTATATCTGTGCACATAAAATATTGCGACTGTATAAGTATTTTTCATAATAAATATACGTAATAAATATATTTTTATAAAAAAAATCTGTTAAATTAAAATGATGACATGCAAAAAACATTAAAATGATTACAAATTTATTGTCGTCATAGATGATGATAAACAACACGTGTATACTATTAGTTGAAACTGTACGATAATCGTTACGAATTCATTTTCTTTCAATACTGCTTTTGTCAGTTCGGACCTTTCGGCTTTACTCTTTAACAACAAAAAACTAAAATAAATAACAAAACAAAAATCAATTCACCGTTAGATCAATCAATCACCCATTCAATTTAACAATCCAACGGTTGTCTTTCCTTTCTCTCTCTCTCCCACTTCACACGAGACAACCTCAACCTCGGTAAGAGAGAGAGAGAAAGAACTGAAAGAAAAGAACCTGTTCTTCCACATAATGCTGTTTGGTTCACCAAAATCAACCCTTTTCATCGATCCATGATTATTACCATCTTCCTTCTCTTATTTTCCTTTTCTTCTTCTTTTCCCTCATAAACTTTTTACCGGGAAAGTAAGAGAGAGAAAATTAGAAGATTCAAAAGAAAGGAAAGGAGAGAGAGAGAGAGAGAGAGAAATACCCAGATAATTAAAACTTCGAAATTTTGGATTTTGATAACTGGGTATTTCTTTCTTTTGAATTTGGTTTTGTTAATTTTGAGATGGAGTTGGATAGCATTGAGTGTGTGTCATCTTCTGATGGAATGGATGAAGATGAGATCCAACATCGTATTCTTCATCCTCATCCACATCATAATCATCACTCTGAGTTTTCTTCAATGAAACCTCGTAATGGAAATAACAATCATGTTGTTATTGGTTCTACAGCTATTGCTCCTGCAACAAGCGTTCATGAGTTGTTGGAATGTCCTGTTTGTACCAATTCAATGTATCCTCCAATTCATCAGGTTAGTTGTTTTCTATTTCATTTTTGTCTTGTTTGTGTATTTGTCATATTTGATTCATTTCATATTAGGGTTGTGAAGAAAAAAAGGGTTTTTATTTATTTGTTGTTTATGATTATTGTGACTTGTTTGACAGATTTTATTACTTTGTAGTGTTATTTAGTTGATTTGTTCTTTTGGGGCTTAGGATGTCTTTTGAATTTGGTTTTTGAGTTTGCATTTTCATTTATTTGAGAAAAACATTTTGTTTAGAGTAATTGAGCAAGTTTTTTGACCATAATCGATGCAGCTGATTGATGATTATAGAATTAGGAAAAGGGTCATGCTAACTAGTAACTACTAATGCTCTTTTGAGTTATGGTTAAGGAATCAAAATTGAATATTATTTATTGAAAAGTATGGCAATTTATTGCATTAGTTACAACATTTCAAATAGTAATTTCAACTTTTCGAACTCTTAATAAGGGTTTTAAGTTACGGGGTTAAAATTTTCCTTATAAAGATGCTTACAGTGCTAGTAAGTAGTAACTAATAAAGCTAGTTTTGGATTTGAGTTAAGGAATTTGCAATGGTATCAAGTTTTAATCTCGCGTTTATTCAATTTGTGCAAAAGAGAGATTCTTGTTGCATCTTCATGTTTCCTTGTGTGCTTAATATTTTATTTTTTATTTTTATAGGCAAATATTAGTAGTTAGTCTATATGTTAGTGGAGGGGGAAACTCCTGTAATAACTAATTCAATGTCCCTAGTCAAACCACTGGGCTACTCTTCAGGAACGTGCTTAATATTTGAACTTGGCATAGTGCTACTACTTGGTGCTTCCAATTCCATAAAGATCATGCGTTGGAGATATTGGTTGATATTTAGGTTGTAGGATTGTTTACGTATTCTTCTTTGAAGCAATGAACCATGTGTTAAAATTTTGGTAAGCAGTTAACAAGATATTGTCTGATCACTGTAGGGAATCTTAGTTTTGTATATCTTGTGACTTGTGTAAAATGCTTCAGCTTAGAAATGCTTTAGGGCTGTAGAATGTCTTCACTACTGTACTATGTACCAAAGCATATGCCATGTCTGGATCATTTTAGATGTCTTGATTTGGCTTGGGTTGAAACTTGTAAGAAATGAAACCATTTCAACTTTAACCTTAACATTATAAGATTTTAATAGTGTTGATTATTGACATGGTATTGAAGCCTTTTTGAGTGAGAGGACAAGTAAGGCATGAAACTGTTTCTGAGTGCCTTTACCTACAGCTTTTAGGACAGTTGGTTATTGATATGGTATCAAAGTTCATCACCAAGTTTGCGTCCCTTTTTTCTAAATGAAAGTTGAATTCTAGCACATGTTGGTAAAAGTAGGCTGTGCAATATCCCCTATTAAATTCCAAAGGGCTCTTGCATGAGTAGGCGTGTTAGAGATTTTGAAGCCAATTTTGTGTTTCCTCTTACTGGATTACGCTTTTTGTGAGTTGACCCTTGACATCATTCATTTATAATGATGAAAGTCATATGTGAGAGTTACCCGAATGTTTAGATCCTGAAGAGGCAATGTTTAGATGTTGAAGAGGCACGTGAATTTGATCAGACTCTTCATAGGAGATGTAAACGTTAGAGGGGTGATTAAATTTTCATTCAAAATTTTGTTTAAGTAATAGGATATGTGTGTTGGTAAGTAATAATTCCTTCTCTAGAGGGGTGATTAAATTTTCATTCAATATTTTGTTTAAGTAATAGGATATATGTGTTGGTAAGTAATAATTCCTTCTTTTGATAAAAAAGAAATTCTTGAAGAGTGAAGAAAATTACAAGGAAACTAGAGGGTAGGGAATCTTTTATAACTGAAATATGAGGGTTACCGTAGAAACTGGATTAGGGCTTCACTCATTTCCACAAAATCTGCTTGTAAGGTGAGTTCTACTTAAGCCTTTTAAGAACTACAAAGGCTTTATCTATAGGCGAAGAAGGAGTAAACCCACCCTTGACACTCATTAGTCATTACAATGAAGGTGCTGGAGGCTGTAAAGAAGGAAGCTCGAATTTGTCGCAATTGAGGCGACTAGTGGCAGTAATTATGGCGGAATTTCCAACACACTCCGTGGCCCAATGGGCCTGGAGTATTGACGATGTCAGCAACTCAACAATAAATCTAGGATAGGCTCTGATACCTGTTAGAATATAATAAAACATCTTATAATATCTTTGATATAATATTAGAGTACCGTAGGTTATTTTCTAAGATCCGCTTACAATCTTAGAGTATCTTATATTAAATCTTATGATTAGTTTTTATTTTAATTATTATTATTATGATTTGTTTCTTGGTTTATCTATTTATTTAGGATTGAGTCTATGTATCCCTCTAAATAGGGATTGTACGATTGTAGTTTAGTCTTTTGTATCAATTAGTATCAAGATATTATCAATTTACTATCAATAATGTTCAAGTTCTTATTATTTCTCATCATTTCATAATTTCAACAATACCATCTTAGAATTTGCTTAGGGCCTAACATCCCACATAATTAGTTTGTAAGATGAGAACTAACCAAGCCATGTAAGCACTACAAAGGCTAGATCTCTAGGTGATGTGGGATTAAACACACCCCCTTACATCAAGCACAATGAAGGTGCTGGAGGCTGCGGTAAAGGCAGGCCAAATTTTCCGCAATTAAGGCTGCTAGGTTACACACCCCCTGCCAAAATTTCCAAATAATTGCTCTAAAAGCATAGATTGCACAGTGCCATTAAAATTTAACTTCTTCTACAAAAACCACTAAAGACTGTCATCAAAAGTTGGTCCTAGACATAAAGTCCAAAAAGGTATTCCATATAGAGACACCTTTAGAACAATGCAAGAACAGACAAGGTACTAATTTTGGACAAGCATTGCATGTACTCTATCACAAGAGAAACTTTCTCCAATTCTTTTGGAATGTAGCCAAGGATGGAATGTGACCCTAAAGAGACTCATTCCAATTCAGATTTTTCTCTATCTTTTAGTGAAAAGTAGTAAGTGATTGACATGGTTGTCGAACTCTTGATAAGATTTAACCCAGGACCACACGAGTTTATGACTCTAGACAACAAAATTGAGTGTTAAATTGCTTGCAATGTCTCTCCAAAGCTGCATCTAACATTCCAAAGTGAACTCATTTGCAAAGGAGGTGAACAATGATGTGTCGAGTCTCGACTCAGCATAATTGAAATAAAAAACCAGAAAACATCAACAAACCCTTTGTAACTTTGCAATGAACCAACAGGCCAACCAGGTGAATGAATCCAACACTGGTGAGTTGAAACCCATTCCCACCATCCTTCACTATTCAGTCATCCCACCAACAGGCCAACCGGTGAACCTTGTGATTTGTTTTGCCCTTTTTACGAGTCTAGTTGTCAATTTCCTCATTAATTTTAAATTGTAATGCTATGTATAAGTGTTCTGGTCTGGTTTTGTTGAGCACAAAGTATTGTCTATTTAATTAATGTTTGTTCCCTTGGAAGGTTTTTTTTATTAAGGGAATAATATATTGTGGCATGATAAAGAAATTCCTTGAATTTCCCCCCTTTATCATGTTATTACTCAGGAGTAGTGATGCCTTTTCGTATGTGATTTTTGGTCAAACATAAGTTTTCATAAAAACTGTAGGAAAATAGTCTGAATATTATTAGTCGTGTCAACAGTACAACCAATAATAATGAGCCTAATACAAAAAATCAAATAATTACATATTTATAACACCCCCTCTCAAGCCGGTGAATGGATATCTATCATTCCTAGCTTACAAGTAAGTTTGCTGAATCTATGTAGAAAAATATTATGAATACTATTAATCATGTCAAGAGTATATGCATTAATTGGAATACATAGACAAGCTCAAATTGATGTGCCTAATACAGAAAATCTAATAATTTCATATTTACAAAAAAAGCACAATGGCATCACTTGTTTTATGTAGCCAATTTCACCTTCCAATAAAAGGATTTGCTTGCTGATGCCGTTGCTTGTTGACAATGTTACATAGGGTCTACCTTAGTTTAATCATGTGACTCCAGTTAAGAAAATGGTTTTGTTTGATTGTTTACAATTGATTCAGAACTTTGTCATGTTACTAGTATCTTTACTGATTTGTCGTGACTATTCTTAGGGAACAAAAACGTTTTGAAGTAGTTGAGTTAAATCAGACGGTATTCGTATGAAGGGACCTTGACAGTGTTTAGTGATTTTTAAGCGATGTGACTGTGTGGTTCGATAGGCCAAAATTTCTATTTTCCCTTAGAATGTTACTAGGACTTAATATTTACTTATGCATTTATTTTCTTTATTTACATACTCATATAACATCTTTGAAAGTCAACCTTATCATGATTGAATCATATTACTTGGAACTTGACACATGCTAGAAAAAGTATGGGTATGCTAAAATTCAAAAAGAAAAGTAACAAAAAGCTTTCTTGCAGTGCCACAATGGACACACATTGTGTTCCACATGTAAAACAAGGGTGCACAATCGATGTCCGACTTGTAGACAAGAGCTCGGAGATATTAGGTGTCTAGCATTGGAGAAGGTTGCGGAATCACTTGAGTTACCTTGCAAGTACTTCTCTCTTGGATGTCCAGAAATCTTTCCATACTACAGCAAGCTTAAGCATGAGACAGTATGCAATTTTAGACCATACACTTGTCCTTACGCTGGATCAGAGTGCTCCGCCGTTGGAGATATTCCCTTCCTTGTTGCACATTTGAGGGACGATCATAAGGTGGATATGCATACCGGATGCACATTCAACCATCGTTATGTGAAGTCGAATCCCCGTGAAGTAGAGAATGCAACTTGGATGCTCACTGTAAGTGTGCTTGTGAAATTTTTTTCATAGATTATTTCTACCCTTTGCCAAATATTTAAAGCGGAATACTCAGCATTATAAATATGGATTTCTTGCATTCACACAATCACACATTCACCAGATCAAAATCGGATTGCTAATGTGCGACTTAGTTTTTGGACTTGATTTACCAAAGTTAAAACATGAGCCGTTCGATCTTGATCTGACAGTCAAGATTGTGTGACTGTCAAATACGTGATTCTGTGAATGTGAGGACTTTGTTAGCTGCGAGTGTAGTCTTATCTCACTACTCAATTCTTTTAAATTTTCATTGATAGGTATTTCATTGTTTCGGCCAATACTTCTGCCTTCACTTTGAAGCTTTCCAGCTTGGCATGGCTCCAGTTTACATGGCATTCCTTCGTTTCATGGGGGATGAGAACGAGGCTCGGAACTATACCTATAGCCTTGAGGTTGGTGCAAATGGAAGAAAGCTCATTTGGGAGGGTACACCACGGAGTATCCGTGACAGCCACCGTAAAGTTCGAGATAGCCACGACGGTCTCATAATTCAACGAAACATGGCCCTATTTTTCTCAGGTGGCGATAGGAAGGAACTGAAACTAAGAGTCACAGGAAGAATATGGAAAGAACAACAGAATCCAGATGGGGGTGTGTGTATACCAAATCTTTGTAGCTGATCATGTGGTTTTTATTGTCTGTTTGTGTGTGTTGGGACACTGCAGGTGCTGTATATCTATACACTATACCAACTTTTCTGTATGTTGTTGTAGTAGAGTAACCAAGATGTGTAATTTTTCAGTTTTCTCAAGATGTGTAACTTTCTGGATGTTGAAATTTTTCAGTTTTCTCAAGTTGTGTAATAAACAAGATTTGGAACTGGGATTTTTCTTGAATTTTATGGGATTAATTAAAGAGGTTTCTGTTATAGAATGTACCTTGGTTTGAAGTTTTGTTTGTTGCAAACAATGAAACAGCGACAAAAATATTTGAAAGTATAATCTTTGCAAAAACATGTGTATTTTTGTTTTGTTTTTATATAGACAGATGTTAGTAGTCAGGTTTAAACTTTGGACCTAATTTTGGAACTCCTTTGAGTGTTCTAGTTCATCTGCTATGCCTTGAGAAGAGGAGTCATTATTTGTTCTCACAATTTTTATGACATTACCTCAGCTTTGATACCTAACAAAAAAATTATATAGATTATAGGTTCTCCCATTATTTGTGCAATTTGAAACTTGCCATAGATTTGACCTATCTTACCTCATGAGATATATGATTCTACAACCTTTGAGGCTTAAGCTTAAAACCTAAAAGAACCTTGTTTACTTTATGAAAACATTGGGTCTTCATTTTATAAAATGTGTTTTATTTTATTTTAATGAGAGACTCTTTAAATTATTTATTGTCATGGAGAGATGATGAAGTGTTAGTTAATGAAAGATGTATTTATGAAAATAATAATTATTTTTTAACATTTTCATTGTCTATAGTAGACTATAGTTCACTTCAAAAACCTCGTACTTTTTTATTAATAGGTAAAATTAACACTAAATTTATGAGATAAAAATAAGAAATGTTTTCACAAAGTAAACGGTCCTTTAGATTTTGGTCAAATTCAATTTGAGCTAGTCTTCATGAAAACATTTTTTTTTCATAATCATATTATAAGTACAAAGCATCAACCGACGTTAAGATAAACAATGATCAATCTTAGTTAGAGAATATATTGAAAATACAAGGTGGTTCTCTCTTCCCAACCAGATTTGATCCTCTCTTGCTTTTTTGTTTTAATCTCTAGCTTCCAAACAAGTCCTTTAATAATAGATGCATGTGGAGGAAAACAATCCTAGTGTTGGACATGTGAGTTTGGCTTGTGACAATGAATACACATGTCAAATTAATGTCAACAAACAATGTGTCACACTACATTGTTCATTTCTTAGTAAGGTGTTTCGACATGTTTGTTCCTCTCTCTTTTGTCCTAAACAACCACCGACTGACCAACTCCAATCAAAGAGGATTAGCAAATCTGAGGACATTATCCATACTCTTCAAAATAGAGGAGAGATACGCACCTCATGATACCCACATGCTACATGATGCTACTAGTTCAAGTTGGACAAAATCAATGAGGTTGTAAATTATAATCATACCATTCCTTTCTTATTTATTTTTATTTGTATAAATATTTTATAAACTTATTGAGTCAAGTCAATTGTAGGGAAATAATTAATTATCATGTAAGACTATCTTTACCATTAATATCTATTATTATTAGCATAAAAAAGAATAGTATTCATGGGCCACATGTCACATGGTCCAATAGACCAAGTGGGACAAAGTGAATATGCTAAAGTTGTCATTGCATTTGCACCATTCTTTTCTGTTTCCTAATTTATTTTTATATTCAGTAAAAGATATTCTTATTTTTTTTATTAACGAACGTGAAGTGAAAATGGTACAAAAACTTCTTGAGTCAACTATAACACTTTTGACTTTGAAGGGCAAGGAAACAATGCAATTACAAGAGTACCTATTATATAGAGCTTGATTACAACTTAACATTTATTATTAGCATCATTGACAAAATAAATTTCGCCCAAAAACCATATTTTTGGGACAATTAAGACAATAAAACTATAACAAATAGAAGCCATATATTCCCCCCAATTGAGGTGGCTTGAACTATTTTTTTTTGTTTACAAGGCGGCTTGGACTATGTAACAAGTAATAATGTCAAGTATTTCTATATATATATTTGTTGTGCAGATCAAGTGGATAACCCGGCCAAAAAGGCCACACCGGTGGACGGTAACCACGACGAACCGGAGATGAATTGGGCCACGGTGTATCTATTGGCCTCCACATTTGAAGTAATGACCCGATATCCGGGCCATTTGACCCGTTGCCCAATAGCGGCACCCGGCCCATAATTCATATACTCACCATAATATAATGTGTCTAAAGCAAAGTCTCCATTCCATTCCAACCATCCATGTGGGTCCACGTGATCACCCATATACGACAACATATATACAGCCCTAGAATACATTTTCCACGGACGACCCAAATATGTTTGGACGCTACCCTTTACTGGGGCAAGATCTGGGGCGGGCAGGATCCGACAATCATGAATAGATATACCCGTATTTTGATTCGGGTCTTTTCTATTTTGGGCCGTAATAGTGTTCTTTTGTTGGGCCATGGGCTTTCGTGCGTAAATATTGCACTTTTGAAAAACTACCGCAGCATTTCCAAATATAAAATCTACGGTGCCATAAATGTCGCATTCACGGAAAAATTGACGATTAGAGTGCACATAGCAAGAATCTTGGTACCCCAAAATGTTGCAGCGGAACACCACCGCGTGATCTGCTCCGATGCGGAGCGCCACCGCTTGATGCTTCGACGGTCCAGCATAGTTCTCAAACGTGATGTCACGTGCCATGAACCTAGCACCACTAGCAGCTGCATCAAGTAACAAAGTGTGAACTAATAATTGGAATAAATTAATATGGTATTGTCAATAATTTTGTCTTGTAATGCATGATGACCCATAACGAATAATTTAATTTTGCTTAAATTTGGAGTCATTGATTGATGTTTGGGGTGTACGAAGAAACAAATGATTTTTCACCAGAAAAGAAACACTTGATTATTAATACTCCGTTTATAAAAGTCAAGAAGAAAATGATTAATTAATTGGTTTAAGCAAGGCGGAGAATGCGTAAGATTTCTGCAATGTCACGCTTTAATTAATTAATTAAAGTTTAACCTTAGAAACACTATCTTGACTGTTTGAGGTCAGAGTCTTTAGATTAACTGTAACATCCAGCAATTACTTCTTTTTCACTCATTAGGAGCAATAATAAAATAGATCAAAAGAATTTAATTAAGGCATTGAGTTACCATTAGTTTTAAAATACAGTTACAAAGTGTGGTGATTTAACATAATACTAGATTATACACTATAAAAAAATTAATACTAGATTCCCATTAAACGTTAAGTGTAAAATTAGTCTATAATTAATGGTTTGTTTTCTCTTATGCAACGGGTTTATTTATAACTATATGGCTTGAACTTTTTGTAATTAACTTTGTTAAAGTAAGTAGTAAGCTTCACTTCGGTAAAAGAAATAAGGTTTACAAGATATTTTTTAATATTAATCAAGTAATAATTTTTGTAATCTTTTGGTTAAAATTAAAAAGTTAACTACAAAGACTCGACATACGTGGGCAATAGGCATTATGCGGGAACAATAATGCATGCATCGATGACATAAACATCACAATCAAACATGCTGTTTTTGTTTCTAAAATAACATGCTGTCAATGTATCGTTGGATCCTCGTAAATACAGAAAAGGTGGGGGTAATATTGTTCAAGTAAGTACACTTTCACGATATAAACATGCAAGTGCAACTAGACAGCTAAGAGTGTTTAAAAAATATACCGAACTCTAGATGCATGCCATGTGTAATTTGCGCTGTTTCTATTATCGTGCATGGACATGGTATTTCATTTAATTATTCTTTATTATTTATCTATTATTGAATATTCCATTCGTTTATTTTTTAGGAGAATTAAATTTTTATTAATCGTTTTCAAATTTTAAAATAATATCAAATATCATTTTATCAAGACTTATTTATTGCAGAAAAAGTATAGGTAAGTTGAGTAATAAATATTTAAAAATAGAATTATTTATAAAAATAGCAAAATTTAATAATTTTATTAATTTACTAAATAAACTTAAATTGATAATTAAAAAGGAACCGAGTCAAGAGTTTTCCAGAATAGTAAGTGCTTAAAAAACCCAAATATAAAGGGGCATAACTATGTATGGAACCTTTTACCATAAAAAGAAAAGCGTAGAACAAGCATATAAAAAGGAAATTACCAAAAGAAGCGGTGTGGAAAGTGGTCATGCCATCTGCAACACTTTTTTTCCCTGTAATGACAGTCTTACCCCTCCCGTCTCCTATAAACATAATATTGGTTTTCTTTTTCCCAACCTTTAAATTATTCTCTTCATACCTGAAAATTCCATCAAAGTCAGATCATATGTCAAAGTTTTTATCTTTTATTATCAATATAATTCTTTCATAAGCAAAAAACACTACTAAACTTACCAGTGAAAATAATTAACATTAACTAGTAGAACTATAATTTTAGAATTGTATATAGTAGCAAAATTTTACTTTGATAAAGACAGTACCAAAAAATTATCATCATCAATCCTTCACATTATTACATGTTTCAACTTTCAAGTCCATATGTAAGTAAAAAAACACTTTCAAGTGCATGTAAATAATAAACCTTTTCTAACAATAATAATAATATCTCATCACCGACTCAATTTCCTTTTCTTTGAAAAAAAATATAGGTAGTAGAAAGTGATATTTCAATATCCTTTTTCTTGGTCCATATCATATCACCACCTCCACTTCAATCTTCAATTATGTAGTCGGTTAAATAAAAACAAAAAAAAAATAGCTATTAGAAAGTGCTACGTTCGTTATCTCGAAAATTGTACACTTTTTAGTACTAAAAAGTTTTAATAATGATTTTTTTTTTCCAAACTACCAAAAACAAAAGACATAAAAAATTAATTAATTTAATTATTTAATTACCTTCCTGCCCTCACGTAGATTATGAATCGACGGCTACTATGATCCGGCGCTTTCTTAATCGCTTCAGCGATTGTCTTCACCGTACCATTCCCACTCTTAGAAACAACAATATCAGCTTGTATCTCCGATACCGGTAAACTCAACAACCTCCTATCTCGTTTCTTAATCCATTTCGGAAATTCTCGCGAAATTTCGCCAATTTCCAATAACCGTCTCTTGTTCTGTATCGGCACTCCAGTAGTGAAATCACCATCACCACTCGCCGAAAATATCGCGAGTGAATTACTCACGAGTTCTGACAAATCCTTTAAATTACCAACCATCTGATCCTTCACGCTCCCGCTAGTGTCTTCAAATCCCTCGAGACACGTGTCTTGGTTAGTTAACGCGGCACTGAGCCACGTCATCACGTCCTCGTTGGATCCCGCGATGTTAGAAAGTGTATTATCATCGCGGGATAAAGTCGAGAACGTAGTAAGTGAATCCATAGAGAGTTTAACTGATTCCATGGATTCATCTAACAATTCGAGGCAATCCTCGTATGCAGCACGGACCCGTGGGTCCTCTGCTGTGTACGAGAGGCCTGAAGAAGCGAAGAGTGCTTTGCCGATGTGACGGTGAGTCATGTTGAATGAGATGTGGACGAGTTCTTGCTCGGAGGCGGAGGTGGAGCCGGGGAAATCGAGGAGTGAATTGATGCAAAGTGTGGGGAATCTAGTTTTGCTACAGGTTCGGGAGATTGCTTGAGTTGGTTTGGCGCGGAGGTTCGGGGAATTTTGATTGGATGAAGCGCGGGAACGAACGACGGTGATGAGTGCGGCGGAGATTGCGGAGGCGATGATTAAAACGGCGGCGAGGATTGAAAGTATGATGAGTTTCTTTTTATTTGTTTGGGTGGGATTGGGTGTGGTGGATTTTGTTAGAGGTGCGGTGGAGCGGCGGGAAGAACCACCTGGATCGGACGGTCCAAGTCTATCAAAATCCATTGTATTTGCGGTTAGGATTCAACGAGAGTGAGTGAGTGAGTTATGAAGAGGTTGTTAAAGTGGTTTAAGGAGAGTGAGTTAGTTATAGTGATTTTTTTTTTGAAAATGAAAACGCAATTGTAAAGGTTGGTGTGAAGTCTATGTCTAAGGAATTAGCTAGCTGGATGCTACTTATTTTTCCAAGTATTGCCAACTAGATGGATCATTATATATAGAAGAATTTTTCTATTAATTTATAATTTCTATTGCATGTCTCATCCTCAATCTAATGTTTTTGTTTGTTTATTTGTTTGGCTGTTCTTTCTTAATAATGATAGCATTTATTGTTTATTATAATTGAGTTTATGAAACTTATGGATATTAAGTTGATTTTTAGATAATGAATAACGACTAAGTCCGCATAATGAATTCTTAAATTTTTCGAATATTTTGTTTGATCGTATAAAATAGTGGATGGCCTAAAAGAAAGATGAAAATTGCTATACTTTCTAACTTTGTGAATTGGGTGAAAAAAAGGGACTTTGTGCAATGTGTTTCTTAACTATTAAGCTAATGCTCCAATGACACGTATCCTTGTCGTCCAAATTCTAATGTGTTATTTATTTATTTCTTTTGCCTTTCTACTATATAATCATCTCACAAAAAGTTCGCACTTATTCTCATTGTTACACTGTTCATAGTTTCTTCGTTTGTATGAGTTAGAAATTGTTCTCTTTTCAATCTTTATTAGGTGCGTTATGGGTTAGGAATTGACTTTAATTGTGCTTACAACTTATGCTACATTTTTCATTTGTAACAAAATTGTATACAATAATTTATTCAAAGAAAACAAAGATATATGTTTTCTTACATAAAGTTTTATTGAAAATATGTTCTTTTACAACTAATTAATCGAAAGTGAGAAGAGTGTAATGGAAGTAATATAAAGATTAATCGTAACATTTATTATTATGAATTGTTCACATTTTATTCCCTTCAGATTAAAAGACCAAAAAGTGTGTCGGTTAAAGAAACAGTGGACAAGACTAAATAAGTCAACTCTAAGAAATTTTGAGAAAGGAAGAAAAATGTTAAATTTATATTATAAATGTATAGACATCTTGAAAGATAAAA
>JBBPBP010000001.1:62145934-62157660 GCA_037974735.1 Cicer chorassanicum
TATTGAGATAGGTTTATATGTAAGTAGATAGAAGAAATTACACTAATGTAATATTTGAGTATTGTAATATTGTTCAATAATTTTCAGAGGTGTTAGAGGGACAGATTCAGAAAATTTAGATAATAGGAGCAAAATTATATACTATCAATATTTATAAAGAAAAAAAAATACTGATTATTCGGCAATAAAATGATTACTTTATAGAATAACTATATTATTGTATATTCAAAATATCAAAAATACATTAATATTTAAAAATTATAATTGCTCTCTAAATATATTTATATTTTGAAAGTGTTCTAATTTTTATTTCTACAACTCTATTAAAATATATCTTTTTAAGCATGTGCTTATACAATTATTCAAAAAGTCATATCCATATGATTGCATAATTAATTCTTCAAAATTAATAATTGTAAAGAAAACTCCTTTCATGATCTAAAATTTCATTTAGCGGGTGAAAGAAATTGTTTCAAGTAGGTGCAAAGGATTAAGTGTCCTTTACAATTATTAACAAAATGAAATTTAAAACAAGTGGGGGGATGCGGCCCTCAATTAGTTATACATATATTCGTTTTTTTTGTTTTGTTTGGTATAGTCTTAAAGGGATGAAATTTAAGTCTCATATGAGATAACCGTAAAATAATTAATAGTGTATTTTTATTAATAATAAATTATTCTTCTTCAATTCTTTAAAAAAACTCATTTTGAAAGTTACTATAAGTCCATCACATGTATTATATCCTTAAAATTTATGAGTTTAATGAGAGAGTTAGCCTCCTAGTTTTAGTAATTTATGAAATTGATCTTCTATTTTAAAAGTTGACAATTTTGGTCATTTATCTAATTTTGTTAACTAAAAAATAGCGATGTGACATGCTTTAAAAAAATATGTCATATAATACAGTGATATAAAATGATTAACACCCATAAAATCAGAATAAAATAGGTAAAAACTTAACTTTTAACTTCAAAAAAATTTCATATTTGTAATTTAATTAATGATATATGAATAATTAATGCAGCTAGATTATTCTATATCATAGAATTGTATCTTTCGTTATTTAAAATATGTCACATCGTCATTTTTTAGTTCAAAAATCTGAGAGAGGAAACAAAACTATTGACTTTTAAAATAGATAGACCAATTTCGTGAATTGATAAAAATAAAGGGACCAAAATTGCAATTAAGTCATTTTATATTAATATAAAATTATTTAATATGATGTTAATCTTATTGTATCTTAATGACATTAAATATTTTAGATTATCATAAATATACACGAGTTTAATTGTTATAGATTGTCAGATTATCACAATAATTCATAGGAATTATTTTAGAGATAATTTTGATAAAAATCAAATATTTTTAATGATTTAACAGTTGTGATTGTCTGATGGTGTAAAAACCCTTTACTTTGACCGTACATATAAATTAAATTCAATATATATACATGAAGAGAGATCAAATTACACTCAGATAATTACTCTAAGAGTTACAGTCATTCAATAACATTGTGTCGGATATATATTTTTCAAAACCAACAGTTGGATTCAAAGCTACTTCCATATAGATCATATTTACAAATTTTGACATTAATTCATAATCTTTTCTCATGTCATCAAAATGTGTTAAGATTAACGTTATATAGAATAACACAATTGACGTTAATCTTTAACACATCAAGATGATATATAAAATGATTATAAATTAATATCAAAAGTCATAGATTTGATCTATATGATAGTAGTTTTTAATCCATCAGTTAATTATAGAAAATATTTATTCAACACAATGTTACTGAATATACGTAACTCTTTAGATGTAATTTTATTCTCAAATATTTGATAATTTAAAATATTCGATATTGAAATAATATATCCGACAAATATCTATTGAGTCTATCTTTTTGACATTTTCTTGAGGGTTCTATTTTGTAGTTTATATGTTTCTCACATGGTGATGTTTTTCAATTTTTTGTTTTGGATATTAGGTTAAGGAGGGAAGGAAAACTAGATGGACACCAACAACAATTGACTTAGACAATCATATAATAGTTCCTAAACTAGATTCCAAAATAGAGTTCCCAAATAGATTTATTGAAGACTACATTTCTAATTTTACCAAAACTCCACTAGACATATCAAAACCACTTTGGGAACTTCACCTCATCAACATCAAAACCTCAGATTCAGAAGCAATTGGAATATTTCGAATCCACCATTCTATTGGAGATGGTGCCTCTCTTATATCACTTCTCCTTGCAGCCACTCGCAAAACCTCTGACCCTAATGCATTGCCAACAGTTCCTAAAGGTTACAAGAGAGTTGACTCTAGCTCAAAGTCAAACTACTGCTTGTTTTGGTTGGGTATGATTTGGTGGGGGTTGAGTTTGATTTGGAACACTATGGTGGATGTGTTGATGCTTGTTTTAACCATTTTGTTCTTTAAGGATACACAAACTCCCTTAAAAGGTGCACATGGAGTTGAACTCAATACCAAACGATTTGTGTATCGCACGGTTAGTTTAGATGACATCAAACTCGTTAAGGATGGAATGAAAACGGTAACTTAATTTTGCCTCTTATTTATTTCCATTGATAAATGATAAATCTATAAACAAATACTTCTTTTGGAATAAAATATAAAACAAAAATAATAATTAAAAATTGATGTATTTGATTAAAATTTGAGATCATATATATTTACTTTTTAATTATCTTTTTATTTATATTTAGTAGTATATTGTTCATTTCTGTTCGTATTTTTTATTGTATTTATGCATAACTACCTATCTAAACAATTCATATGGAAGATATGTTTGTAGAGGTGTCAAATTTGGTTGGCCTAATGATCCAATGTTATTTTCCGATACTATATGATGAACAAAGCTATAAAAAGAAATTGATTTATTTTGTCTTTTTACCCAACTAGCTCGAATAAAACATTTGGTCGGGCTGGGTTGACCAATACCACTTCAAAAAAAATTAGATTTGGACTAATATAATTGAAGGTCCTTTTTTAGTTCTTTTTGCCTAAATATCTAGGCTAGTTTGGCAGGTTTACTTTTTTGTTTACATTTGTTTTTGACCAAATTTGGTGTGAGAGTAGAAAAGGTGAATGATCATCAGCCACCTTTATTTTGTTTCTTCATCCTTAAATATATTATCGGAAGTTAAAATCTGGTAATGTATTTAACGATACCAGAATAAAAAATGTCAAAAAATTAGAGGTTGGATGGAGCTTCACGAGTGGAAAATAGAAAAAGGTGCGCCAACCCGCATAGCTCATAGTAATTGGGCTAGACTTGAAAAGTTATGAGAAAGTTTCTTTTTCTATGACAATTTTTAAATCTGAAAGTATTCTTTGAGATACATGTATTCTTTTAGAAGTGTTTGAGGAAATAAATTATTAATTTACATCTATAATAGTAAGTGAGTTGATCGGAAATAATCTGTTGAGTCGAATCAATTTATCTAACAACTCTAGTATCTATAATTTTTATATATGTTTGACACATGTGGCAGTGTTTCATATTTAAGAATGCTACTACATAATTACTACTACACAAAAATGTCCCTTTTAAATAACAATTGAGGATGTATTTTTTATTTTTGTAATTACTAGGTCTTTTATTTATTTATTATTGTGTGTGTTTGACTATGATAAATGTTGATTAACTAGACCATCAATGACGTTTTATTGGGGTTGACACAAGCCGGTCTCACTCGCTATTTGAATCGAGAATACAGTAAGTTTTTATTTTATTCTAATTCAACTTTTCTTAAACTTAATTGTTGATGTTATTATTATTTATATTATTCTTATTTACTAAAACTATCATTATGTTGTAAATTAATCATTTGTAAAAAAAAAAAAGAAGAAGAATAAAAACAAAAGGAATACAACCTAATTGTTTTTCTTAATGATTTGTAAACTATGTTATATATCCTCTAATATAATAGGTGTGGAAGATGCAAACGATGGTGGTGCAAAACAGAGACAAAGAAGTATCCCTAAGAACATTCGTTTTAGGGCATCAATTCTTGTTAACATTAGACCTGTTCCTGGAATCCAGGTAAATTTGATTTTTAAATTTAATGCCCTTTTATATATCTATATTACTATACATCTTTTTTTAATGCAAAAATAGAGTGTAAACAGATCTCATTATTTCCTTGACATCTCAATTATATTGACACTTCAAGTCAATCAATCACCTATTAGTACTTTAAAATATTATTAAAAATAAAATAAAAATATATAATTTTTTTTGAGAGAATTATACCAAAGTCCAATAAAAACTACATATTCAAAATGAGTGTATTTGTCCATACATATCTAATTTACTTGAGTTTTTTTTTTACGAAATCTAATTTACTTGATAAGCATATATTTTCCGTAATTCTTGTAAATCATATTTAAAGTGAGAGTTTTACCATTTAGTGACCAAATTTTCAACATTCGACGAAGATTGGAATTGATTAACCATACACATAAGAAGGGTTTTTCATAACTAGAAAATTAAGTTTGTTTTTTTGGAAAAAAAAAATTCTCCTATATGTTATTTAAACATTTTTTATTATTGATTGAAATTTAAGTAGATCTCATTATATAGTGAATAAGACCAATCTAAAATAGTTTGATCCACCCGAATTTCATCGGATAATTGAGAGAGTTAGATAGTGTGTTGTGAGTTCTTTTCTTTTATTTGTTGCAAATTTGTTGGTTTCCATTTTATATACCTTCTATCTACCTTTGTTTGTGAATCATTGTTTGTGCTTAATTAACTTAAACATATATATATATATATGTTCTTCTCAACAAAAAAAAAAAAACTCATACATAATGTTAATTAGGATCTAGCAGATATGATGGCTGAGAAAGGAAAAGCCAAATGGGGTAACCATATGGGATATATAATTTTCCCTTTCAACATTGCTTTACATAAAGATCCATTGGAATATGTTCGTCAAGCTAAGGCCACAATTGACAAGAAAAAACACTCATTGGAAGCTATTTGCTCTTATGCCTTTGCAAAATTGGTACTCAATTTATTTGGAGTTAAGGTATACATTGACAATAATTTATGTCTAGATTTTCTAATTTGACTTTCTAACTAAATATTGATTTTATGAGCTAAAACTAGTAAAAGAGACATGTATCTCCATGTTAAATTACTCTCAAGAAAAGCTATATTGACAAATAGATACTGTTATCAGGCAAATTATAATATGAATTATGGTCTATTATATACCAGTTTTAAAAGATATTTAAAATTTTGACGATTACAGACGTTGTCTCTTAGAAATAAATTCTAATGGTTATTTTCATTTTTGTGATTTAGATAGTGACTTAAATGATACCATTTTGATTAAAATAAAAAAGACAAATAACTATCGCATATGGAATCGACAAAAATTAGGTCACAATGTTATTTATAAAGATAAGAGTCACGAGCTATTATTTTTGAAGAGTTTTGTTAACCGTCATTCAAATTTTCAATGATTTATAAGTACTGATCCATGGTAAACCACTTTTATGTAAACTACTTATAAAAGTCATGCACCGAAGAACTCACCAATGTTATCATTCTTGTATTTTTAATCTTCCAAAATATATGTTTACATTTAGGACTCAAATACAGGTTGTTGGTGCCATAACAAAAAGAGCTCTATTTCACACTACTATGGCCTTTTCTAATGTACTTGGTCCAGTGGAAGAAATTAGCTTCTATGGACATCCTGTTGCATTCATTGCTCCAAGTGTATATGGACACCCACATGTAAGAATTAAATTTCTAAAATCATTATTATATTTGGGGGTGTGAATAGGAAGTGATTTATATTTTGATAAGAGTAGGAAGTGATTTATACTTGGATGAATTGAATGATTCATATTTTGAGTTTATATTTTAAATTTAATTTGGTGAAAATAGAGTATGTAAATAATCTAATCCTTATCCAATAATTTTAGAGCTAATTTAATATTTTTAGGTGCTCATTAAATTAAATTCTTTTTATTTATTTTTTGCAGGCACTCACCATTCATTTTCAAAGTTACGCTAACAAGATGACTATTTCTCTAGCTGTGGATCCAAGCATCATTCCAAATCCTTACCTCCTATGTGATGATTTAGAAGAATCACTCAAACTCATATGTGATGCTTTTGTTAAAAAAAGGCACATTGTTGATATAATTTAACATTAAAGAATTCCTCTTGGTAATCGATTAAGTAAAGAGTCTAATTGAATAAATATTGTGTCTATGGAAACAAGTTAATGATTTGTTATGTTTCATTTCAGTCATCCATGTGATCCCTTCCATTAAAAATTAATGGTACCCTATTATGTAAATGAAATTTAATGGATGCAAAGGTCATTATTTGCCATCGAAGAAAGAGAGGAATGATGAACGATCACGGTGAGAGTGCCTGTTAGGAGGTGTGATAGAAGTGCTAGAGATGGTTGTTCAACATGTCCAATCAAGTTTGGATTAGTCACATTTGGTTTCATATGGTTTAATTCAACTTGGTCCGATTTAATCTAGTTCAATTTGTTTTGGTTTTCTCTAATTTGGGTTGATATGGCTTATATTGGTCTAGATTAGTCCGATATGGTTTCACTCGATCTAATTTAGTCAATATGGTTCAATTATATTATACTTGATTGATTTGGTTTCGTGTCGTTCGACTTGTCCTTGTTTGTTCAAATCCAATTTTAATTGTCCCTATTTGTGATACTAATTAATTCACACTTATAACGAGAAACTACAAAGTATTTATGTTAAACACAAAGAGGAATAATGTGTGACTATGGTGAGAACAAGTTTAATGGTTGGATATAGTTAAATTTGGTTCATTCTAATATGATTTGGTTTTGTTTGATTTAGTTTGGTTTAGTTGGCCTCGTTCAAATTTGATTAGTCTTGTTCAATCATGTTTGATTTAGTTTGGCCGGATCTGGTTCAAACCGGCCTGATATGGTTTAGTCAAATTTGGTTTGAATCATCTAGTCCAGTTTGATTTAATTAGTTTTAAATCGATATGACCCAACCTAATTTGATTTGGCATGGTATGATATGATTTGGTCTGATTTAGTGTGATTGGTTTGGTCTAATGTGTCTGGTTTAAACTGATCCGACCAAATTTGATAAAATATAATTTTATTATGAATGTTTTTTTGGTTTAGTCTAATCTTACTAGTTTTTGTAATTGTCCACTACTAGTCTACCACAACTCTATTTTATTTTGTTGATCTGATTTGACATAGTATAGTTACTTCAACCCAATTTAGTATGGCATGGTATTTTTTTGGAATAGTATTTTTAGTATTGCATAAAATGGATAAAATATTTTAAGAACTAAAATTAATTATTTAGATATTGCATAAAGTGATTTCACATATAATAAAAGATTATAAAATTGAAACAAAACAACCACCATCTAAAGCAAATAAATTATTTTTGAACCTTTTCCTTACAAATTAGCCCATAGTATTAGTGATACCTCTATTCTTGAATACAATACAATTTTAGGAGTTTTTGTATATATTTCTCCTTTTTTTTTTTTAAACCAACCAGTATATTCTACATTGAAATTATATATTAAAATATTCTTGCGATAAGGATAGTTTTTTTTTTTTTTACATTTCCGAGATGCGACCATCTATAACCTTCTACTGCAGAAAAGTTAAAGTTAATAAATAATAAAAGTAAAAAGTTATTTAAAAGGTTATATATGGTCGTAGAGTGAGAATGTGAACTCTTGATGATAAAAAAAATAGTATATTAATATATAAATTTTAATGTAAAGTATATTGAATAGTCTTTTTTTAAAAAGATATATAAAAAAAACTTATCTCTTTTCAAAAGATTTCTTTTTAAATTTATGATTACCTTAATTAATTCGTTACAAATATTCTAAATCATGTTACATTATTTAACCAGTAATAAATATTACAATATATTGCCCCCCAAAAAAGATATTGCAATGTAAGAATAAATTAATTCTCACCATTAAAAATAAATTTAACAATAAATGCCCTTAGACTAATAAATTTTGCCAATTAAAAAAAAAAAAGCTACAACGAAGCATGCTTATACTCAGATTCTCAATTACTCAAACGACATGCTAAATTAGTATTGGGTCAGGCTTGGGCTCCGGCAAATTAGGCCCAAAAAGATACCTTCTTTCTAGAATTCTCCACATCGTACCCACACCTTATTTACTTTCAAACTCTTTCGATCTTTCACTTCAATTTTCACTCTTTTTGATCTTTAACCAAAATCTCTAACAAATTCATCCATGGCGATTATCTCCGATTTTCAAGACGAAGACCAAACAAACAAACCAACTTCTTCTTCCCAACCTAAACCCTCAAAACCTATTCCTTTTGCTTCCACCTTCGATTCATCAAATCCGAACGCGTTTCTCGAAAAGGTGTTCGACTTCGTCGCTAAGGAAAGTGATTTTTTCGAAAAGGATTCTGCTGAGAAGGAGGTCGCGTCCGCTTTTCGCGCTGCGAAGGTAAAGAAAGCTAAGATCGTTGCTGCTGAGAAGGCGAAGGTTGTTGCTGAAGCGAAGGCTAAGGCTGAAAAGAAATTGAAGGAGGAGAATGCGGCCAATGCGGCGGTCAAGAAAGATAAGGAGGTAGAATCGAAGGAAGATGAGAAGAAGGATGGTGAAAGTGGCTTAGCAGGTAAGAGAGTTATGAATTTTTCAATTTGATTTTATTCTATGCCCTAGTTTTTTTAATTTATTTTTTCGAAAGTGTTTTAATTATTGTTACGCCGTGTTAATTATGTGCATTGTGGTAATGGTGTGTTGTGGGGTGTTTTAGATTTTTTTATTTTTATCTTTATGAATGATTGCAATTGTGCCTTGTGAAAAAATTGAAGCACTCGTATAGGTCTCTGATATTTGTAATGTCAAGCACTGATTTGAGAGCGTCTTATAAAGTCAGGAACGGATTTGGAGATTTCTTGATAATAATGAGTGATATTGATTCTTTAGCCGAGAATGCTGATTTTTTATTATAAAGTTCATGGTTTTTATTTTTATGGAGAATCATAGACATTATTAGGATAATGACCAGAGATCGGTGCACCGAATGTCCACCCAAAATTTAACTCAGTGAGTATATGGGTTGTTTCTTTTAACACCAATGTTATATTATTTCCCACCTTTAATTTGATGATGTGGGGTGGAATCAGTTTTGTTTTTTATTTTGTAAAATCATGCTAAGGATGAATTATTTTACAGTTTAATCTATTTATTTATTTTTTCACTGCCATTCTATTTCATTTGACTTTTCATTAGCTAATGGAATAGTAACAAATAATAACACTAAAACTGTAATGAATTATATCTATCTCAAGGTTTATTTTGTTTTAAAAATTTACACCTCTAGTTCTGTGTCTTTCTTCAATGAATTGACAGCTCCAAACAAGGGTAATGGTATGGATCTGGAGAAATATTGCTGGACTCAAACTCTGCAAGAGCTTAATGTGAATGTTCCGGTCCCAACTGGAACAAAATCAAGGTTTGTTATCTGTGAGATAAAGAAGAACCATCTTAAAGTTGGAATCAAAGGCCAGCCACCAATTATTGATGTAAGCTTGTACTAAGTTATAGCAGTTACTGTTGAATGATGTATTCTACGTGTGGCATTTTTATTTTGCTTGAATTTTTTATGATGTATTTGCTGATTAATGTTTTTCAAATTTCCAGGGTGAGCTATATCGATCTATCAAGCCTGATGAATGTTATTGGAGCATAGGTATATGACTACTAAATTGCATCTGTGGAAAATCCTTTTTTAAGTGATCATAATTCATTAGCATCACGACGGAATTGATACTTTTAAATATTTGTGTGAAAATTCTTGTTGGCATTCTTCTGATCATAACATTGTCTTGTTAGTATGTTACTAATTACTTTGTAACCTTTTCTTTGCAGAGGATCAGAGTACACTTTCTATTCTCTTGACCAAGCATGATCAAATGGAGTGGTGGAAATCTCTGGTAAAGGGTGATCCTGAAATTAACACCCAAAAAGTTGAACCTGAGAACAGCAAACTTGCTGACCTTGATCCAGAGACTCGACAGACTGTTGAAAAAATGATGGTAATTGGTTGATTTTAGTTATTTCAATTACTTATATAATATGCAAATTGTTCCTTTTATCTGTCATCGTTTTTATTTCGTTAGAACCTGTTGCACTTAAGTGAGTATAGTATAGTAGAGACAACTTATTGAATTTGTTGATGAAACTCAAGGAGTTTGATGAAACTATTTGAGTCCTGTTTAATAAACTTGAGACAGACAATATTGATAGCATTTTTATGGGTTTAAGGATTTTTTGTGCTAGTTGGTTTAATGTTATCTTGTACTGTTCAACAGTTTGATCAGAGGCAGAAGTCTATGGGTCTTCCTACAAGTGAGGAGCTCCAGAAACAGGAACTGATGAAGAAATTTATGAGCCAGGTGAACCTATGATTGCTGTTCGGATTTTCTCATCCTTCTCAACATTTGCGCCTTTTCCGAACTGCTCGGAAATTTGCTAACGTTTAAAATTTTATGTATTGCAGCATCCTGAGATGGACTTCTCGAGGGCGAAATTATCTTAGAGTGGTGCTATGATTTTGGCGTAGTCTTTTTATTGAGTGCACACAAAAAGTTATTTTCAATGTTTGTGTTGAAAATATTACCTCTCTTTTGAAATAGCTTTTAATTGAAGATAATTTTAAGATATTACCTCTCTCTAAATTGGGCTTTCTTCACAAACATGTTTTTGGTAAAATCACATTGGCTTATTATTTAAATTTAATTTAGAGTTTCATATCATGGTTTGAGTAATAGCAAGAAAAAGTTGCTTTCCAATTGAATTATCAAATGATGGTTTATGTATTCCAGTGTAAAAAATAAAATAAAATAAAATAACGTTTTAGTAAAAATAAAAAAATCGTATTGCTAGACCAAATAAAAAATGTATTACGTACATTTATGTAACTAAAATTGAAGGGGTTTAGCACCAATTAGTTAAATACAGTTCTTAACTATATATATAAATAAACTTGTTCGTAGTCAAATAGAGTTCTTAACTCTAGATGTAATTATTGAACATATGCATGATATGGTGTTATAGACTTATCGACCATCGTGTATATATTAGGCAAATCATTGTAGTTTCAGTTGGTGGGTTGACCTAGTTCAATTGCTTGGCACTTTCACTTTAAACAGTTACACATAACATGATGAATTTAGAGATACTTATGATACCGATTCAAATCAACTCTGAATTTTGCGAATTTGCAAATATTAGAATATATTTTTGAAATAGTGAATAATAAACAAAATAGTTTATATTTTAGTTTTTATAGTTAGAGATTATAATGTAACGTATCACGAGAATTAATTTTATTATGAAATTTAAATCTTTCATGTTCTAATTTGTCTATAATTAGTAATGTACAATAACAATTACTCATAAATTTATTTTTAAGATGATAAAATTTTATCGACAAATAAAATTTTATCGGCAAATCATCTTTGGAAAATGACATTGATGCAAGATTCATATTCAATTACATTTATAATTTTAATGATGTATTTGTTAATTTGTAAAATTTACAGATTAGTTTAATAGATGCTTATAATTTTAAGGAACAATTTGTCTACATTACTAAATATATTTCCATTAGACACGATCAATTTGCTGTTAAAT
>JBBPBP010000001.1:62166357-62183656 GCA_037974735.1 Cicer chorassanicum
TATATATATATATATATATATATATATATATATATATATATATATATTACAATTTCACATTCATTTATTCTCCTTTGAATCAAAGAATAAGTGTGAAAAATACCCCAAAGCCATTACTCAAATTCCTCTCCCCTAGCCAAAATAAATAAACACGTTTCCGACCCACAAAAGTGGGGTAGAGAAAATTGAACTAATTTCAATCAAAAGTTTAGAAACATAAAGACACAATGTTCATCACTTTTGTCTGCTTCTAAGAAGCCAAATATCACCAAATACTGAAACTACTAAATGGTGCCACTAGGAGCATACAGGTGTCATGCAAACCATGCACACAAGACACTTCCTTTGAGTGGAATTTATTTTATAAACAAATGTTAATATATTCATATAGTAATTCACTTTTATAAGGATTTGAATTTTGGTCTTTTTACTTTTTTTTTTTAATATCATCAATTTTTACTTTAAATCAAATCAATTGAGTTATTTAACCTCGTTTATCTGAATTATTTATAATTGTTAAAAAATGAATGACGTTTTTAATTTTTAATGTAATGTTAAGTTTTTTTTAATTGTACAATCTAGTTGATATTATATCCATCAATTTCAAATTAATTAATATATTCTTTTTTTTTTTACTAATGAACGATATTCATTCATTCAAATTGATAGAAATTACATCTATTGAGAATATTATAATTCAAAATTGCTAAAAACGATAAGGAGGAATCTGCGAATAAACTCACAACACTCATGTTAATAGAATAAAACAGCAGAATGACTACAAATGTAACAAAGCCTACAAATATGACAGAGTTGAGGTGTTCAGAATACTCGTGTCTCTCGAGTTGTAACGTTGACGATGTCAAAGTTATTGATTGAATTTGCACTTGATTAAAGCTAATCCGTCAATTTAAATCAAAGAACACTGCAACAAGACGAAAAATCAAAACAACGCACCAAGACACAAACAAATATAGTGTTGCACTGAGATGACGAAACTACAAAAAATACAAAAGAAAAACTAAATATGTGTAGAAATAATTTATTTAGATAAAATAAAAATAAAGAATAAAAAAATATCAAGAGGGATGATTTTTGATCAAAAATTGATCCTAAATCACCCCTCTTTAATGAAAAATGAAAAATTGATCAAATGGAAGAGAGGAGAATAACAAGTGACTAACCTAGAGAATTTTCGAAAACTTTAATGTTTACAGTGATTCCCTTTTATATTTATAGTAGTGCATACACTACTATACTTGATAAAGGTGAACTAATAAATAATTTTTCTATTTTTTCTTAATATGTATAAAATGATCAAATACATGACTATTAACTGGCCCAAAATATTAACAAATTGCATGGAATGAAATAGACATATATATATATATATATATATATATATATATATATATATATATATATATATATATATATCACAAATGAATTTTGTCTGCATGAGTAAGTACAATAGTACTGCTAGTTAGCTAGCACCAACCTAACAAAAAGGAATTGCTAGAGAGTTCCTTTTTCCCATCAAATATTTCCCTTTTTTTTTTCTTCTTAATTTCCCAATATGGGAAAATAAGGTTATGGTATCCTTTAATTTGAACCTTATTGAGCTGAAACTTCTTGCTACCATCATGCCCTAAAAAAGATGGAAAAGAGAGGCATATACTCTCCTCTAAGTTAGTGAATATATTGAAAAGAGGAGTTGTGGTTGAAATTCCTTGCAGCCTTTTTCCCGCGTTTACTTTACAGCAAAACTATTTCATATTCCATTATGCATGGAATTTCTTTACAGATTGAAAATAATGTTTAATGATGTGTTAATTTTTTCATTTAGTATATATTTATATTCATATAGCTGTTATATAGATAAATATTTTCTTTTTCTTAATCAAAAGATATTTAGGGATAGAATTAAAAAAAAATTAGTATTTAATAATTTAGTCAGTATTTTTTAGAGTTTGTTTACACTGCATTTTATTGTTCAACTATCTTTCATATAAATATATCTAGGCTTAATTGCAGTTTTAGTCTCCCTATTTATACTGATTCACGAAATTGGTCCCCCTATTTTAAAAGTCGACAGTTTTGGTCCCTCCCTCTGATTTTTTAGCTAAAAAATGATGACGTAAGATGTTTTGAATAACATGACATACGATACGATGATGTAGAGTGATTAACATCCATGAAATTGGAATAAAACGTCGTAAAAACTTAACTTTCAACTTCAATTTTTTTTCGTATTTTTAATTTAATTAATGACATATGAATAATTAATGGATCTAGATGGTTTTATATCATAGAATTGTATGTCACGTCATTTAAAATATATCAAATCGTCATTTTTTAACTAAAAAGATTAGAGGGAGGGACCAAAATTGTCGACTTTTAAAATAGGGGGACCAATTTCATGAATCAGTATAAATAGGAGGACTAAAACTGCAATTAAGCCATATATCTAAACATAAAATATTTTACATTCAACTCACTTACAAATAAAATCAATTCATTCAAAATGGATTTTCTTACATCACAATTAACTATTTTGCTTTAATTTGGACTTTTACTTACTTCTCTCTTCCATATGTTTCAATGGGTTGACATTCTTTAATTTTGCATTATACCATTTTTTTCAACCTTTATTCTTACTAATCATGCTTTTTAGTAGTGAGAAATTATTTGACTCGATTCAATTACTGAAGCTTGAACTTCAATCCCATTGAGAAAGTAAGGAAAATGGGGTTTTACTTTAAGTTTTTGGACATTAATTAATTTTACTATATAGTGACTAATACATATTCTTTACTTTATGCTTTTTGAGAAAAGGACAATAATTAGGTCGAAATTTTATAAACTAATGTTTCTTAATCTCAATTTGCAAATGTGGACGAATAGGGCTCACCACATTGAAAGGGAATTTGAATAATCTCATCCAATTGGAACATAGAATCTATCCTTTCATTATCTCATTTTTACAGCTATAATATAATAAAAAAATATTACATAGTATTTTTCATCTCTTATATATTATATATTGAGAAGAAAATTTTGACTTGTGCAGTAATTGGCTAGTTTATAAAATTCAATTAGATAAGCATACTTTAATTTTATTATAGGCTTCCAAAGAGGTTAAAGGGTCTTATATGTTGTATTTTATCAAGAAAGTCTTAGTCTAACATTGATCTCTATACTTAATAAAGATTATATTTTGTATATAATCTTAAATCAAATAAATCTTATCATGAAGATCTTTCGATATAAGACCAGCTAATCATTACCAACTTTTGACTAGAAACCAGAAAATCCTATTAAGCATATGAAAATGACTCCATGCAAATTACAGTTTGTATTATAGTTTTTAATTCTTTGTTAGCTCTGTTTTTTCTACTAAATTAATAATTAAACATAGCTCTAGCCATGCAAAATACAACTAAATGACAAATTGCACAGCATGAAAGTTGTTTGCTTTGATCAGAGAAGTTTATCATTTAGGGAATATTGTGCTATATTTTATTATTATTCAAATTAAGATGTTTCCTTAGTCTTAGGAATCATTTATTAGATTAAGAAAAATTATTTTTATTATAATAAAATGTAATCATATTAGGATTTGTTTTTGATTTTAATCAGTTTATTGTTTTATATTGTAGGAAAGTAAATTATTAATTTTAATTGTGATATAGATATATGAATGTCAATTTTAAATAGATGTGACACATATAGAAAAAAATATTGTTTCGCAGCATCCAATTGAGAGTAGTTAAAACTTAAATGATGATGGTTCGTGATCCGAGGTGTGAATGTGTAATTTGGTTAAAAGTGTTAAAATGGGTTAACCCATATGGATTAGTATATAATGACTTGGTTCGTCTAAAATGAAAGATGCTCAACAGTTTTATATAATTAGGATCGTCCAAAATATGTCTCTTAAAATACTTAAATCGTCATGTTTTCTTGTTTAATGCACATAATTTTCACTTTGTATTAACTTCAATAGTTGTTGTAGTTTTGTGTACGAAACCTCTCAAAGATGATTGATAAGTACTCCTTACTTTATATATTTTAGTAGAAACGGTGAGATTGTCTTTTCTTTCACTCTTTCAACGCACTCAAAATGAAATCTTGGTGCAAACTCATATTTTATCATGTCATTAACAAATTTTCTCTTCTCTTCATTTAAATGCCCCAAATATAAATGATCATCTAAAATATCCGCTAAATCATGATTGTGTTCCTCAACAGTATAGATATGAGTTTGAATGGACATTTACCTTTGTGAGAGCGAGTTGCTTTTGATTTTACTTTATATCTCTCACCTCTTTGACATTCCAAAATTAATTTGTCTTTTTCTTCCTCTTTTTTCAGAAGTTGTATTAGATTTAATGGTAATAATTATTATAATATTTTGTCTTCCTATAATTTTTGTCCATTCGAATACAACTTCTTGAGAGGAAAATATTTGCAAAATATACGATAAAATGTCAACATATGTGTATACACTAAAAACTAACAATATCAGTCATTATTAAGATTGTTTGACTAGTCATGAATGTATCAGTAGAATCTATAGTCGGTTTAGTAAGGAGTTCACCGTCTACTCCACTCATTTCTAATTCAATTTAAAAATATATATTAGTTAAAAAAATATACCATATTTAATTAATATTTATATTGTAAATATAATATTTTAAAAAAATTAATGTAAATTTTTTTAGAAAAAAAACTACATTTTGAAATATTCAAGATCTCCTATAAATTTTCATCTTTATCGAAAGTTTTCAAATGTAATATTATGTTTCGAAATTTTTGCATTTCAAAGTTTCAAAAATCCAATATTTGAAAAGTTTGCTTCAAAGGAAAATCTTCGAATATTTTTAGATGATAGATTTCTCGCTAAAATATAATATTTAAACCTAATAATTTCAATATAAATCTTTTTAAATAAATAATCAATTAAATAAATAAATAAATAATTATTATTTAATTTAAGGAACCCCATAGTCCACCGATCAAAAGAAAATTGGTCCAAAACTAAACTATTATTTTTAGTTTCCACATCTCTTTTTCCTCTTGGCGTGTTCGTTTATTTTTGATAATAATTATGTGAAATCAAGCACATGTCACAAATTTATGAGTAATTTTAGATGTATGCTCCATAGTTGGTGTATGTCTAATTGACGCCTCTAATAAAATACATATAAAAATTATTTTATTTATTATTTAAAATTTGTTTGTTAAATTTTTTTGAAATTATTTATTAATAAATTAATAATACCAATGGGGGTCAAAGGAAAATCACGAGTAAAACAGATAAACATAGCGGATAAAAATTAAATGTTGTTTTATCGACAATGTTTTTACTCTCTATGTAGTTCACACAAACAGAACTTGAACGAGGGCAGCCCCAATTTCGGTGCTAGCTGATGAATGGGGCTGGTGAAGAAAATGACTAGGTTTTTGCTTTTTTGATTGCTCAAATCCGAATTGTATATACGAGTTATATTTATAAACCCTTATACTAACCTAGCGCATTGTACCTTATGGTATTCAACGCATTGTACCTTATGGTATTCAACGTTTCACTTAACAAGTCTTATTTATTTATTTATGCTTTTAACCCTTCATTAATTTGTTCGTGCGTCTGTGACCTTGTAAGTTCTCATAACGTTGATAATAATATTAAATTATCTATTTAATATTATAAACAACGGTATTTAGCAACACATCACTGCTACACAAGTAACGAGAATGTCATGTGATCTGACGTAACCTTTTTGTAATATTGATATTGTGCATAATATCTTTTTTTTCCCTCATATCTAAATTGAACTCAAGGCATAAAATGTGTCACCATTGTATAGTTCGATGTCTCATTCTTTGATATCCAAGTATACTTTACAACATGCAATATCTCATATTAACTTATCTCAATATGACCATGCGTTTAATAGTCATACTCTATCAAGGAGCCCATAGATATTACTCCCGTTATACAGGAGGGCGAAATCCCATATGTCAATCATGTCCCTCAGCATGACTCATTGAATGTGTAGTTAACTGACTTTATAATTGTTCTGTTATATACAATGTTTGACAACAACAAAACAATCAACTCCTTCTCTAGAGATCATATTGGTTTTAGGTCTAAGGGTAGCATACATCATTATCACTATGACAATAACTTATGACACTTACATAACATATCATGTAGTCTCCGATGATCGGTCAATCTAGTGTACATTCATCCTAATGAATACCTATGTTATGACTTGATTTCTCATATCCATAACTTGTGAGATATAGTTATCCGTTGACACACGTAATAGTCTCGATTGTATTATTATTGGCATCTATAATAATACTCGACGACGGATTATTTGAGAGTGAAGTTCTATAGTATCTCACAATTGAGTCATTCACTCGATATCTTATCAAAACGAATTTAACTTAAGGACTTTATTATATTAGATAAATATAATAATTTAAATGCTTCATATTATAAACAAAGAGCACGATACAAGTTATAAACTCAAAAGTAAAACATTGGCCTCTAGGACTTACACCAGCAGTGGTGGGAGGCGGTTGACCATCGTAGAGTCGGTGGAGCTTTGTCTCTGTCCACCATGGGTCTTTGGAGCTTCAACGCCGACCATTGTGGATCGTCTCGAGCTCCGCCACCGACTGACCACCATCAACCACCACCATAGTGGGGGTGTCAAATAGGTGTATAACTATCACTACTCCAAATTTATTAAGCGAGTTCTCGTTTTTGATCCATTTTTCTTAAAAAAACATACAGTGAAGTTTTATTTGTTAATATTTGGTTATAACAATGAGATCGATACCAAAAAAAAATAACTATAGAGAAAATAACCGAGAGAAAGATATACTCCTAAAATCATCAGCTATAACTACAACCTGTACTACCACAAGGAGAGACTCTTTTAAAAACACAAACAATTGATTTGAAACACACCCTAGATTAGCAAAAATACTAACACAACTATTCTTTTCTTGATATACTCTCTCTGATCACTATTATAAGCAAAAAAGATTACTTTCACAAATATTAAAAAATTTAGTTAAATATAATTAATTTTTTAGATTTTCGTATAAAACACAAGACAAATTTATTAAATTGTTTCTTTTTAATGTCAAATATTCAACTACTCGTATTAAATGCTTTTGAAATAAATGAAACATATATTAGAAGGAATAGTATTAAATGTTACACAAGTAGTTAACACCAAGATTAAAAATCCCTTTTTTACTTATAGTAGTGATTAGATAAAGTATGTGGGTAATTTGAACTTCCTAGTTAAGATTCAATAATTGGTTTATTTTCCTCGTAATGCTCCAACCTTGTGCACTCTCTATCTTTGTTTTTGCAGTGACGTGACTCCCAACGTGCGTCTACGTAGAAGCTCCATGTGGTAGCTTCAGACATACTGCGAGTTTAATATGCATTCATCTTAAAAACAAATACTCTAAAAATCTCATATATAATTGTTGGGGAGTTTAGAGGAGCAACAAGGGATCAAATGCTCCAAAATCTTAAGGCATTAAATATATAAATTATAACTTTTATATATTTAATATTTAACTCGTTCATCTAATATTTAATCACCCATACTTGAACCGAATTTTCTAAAACAACATAGGAAAAAGAGGTATATCTTAACTCTGGAGCGGCAGCAAAAATACAAGAAAGGAAGCAAATGTCTTCTTTTTTTGCAAAAAAAAAAAATTAATGGAGAAAATAACAAAAAGAGAGAAAAGAATCCACATTTTCACATGCTGGCTAGTGTGTACAACAAATTTAGAGGTTATGGGAAGAGGAGTGTTTCTCTTTTGTTTTTTTTTTAATAATAAATAAAGTAATTTAAATTAGGCGATTAGACACATAGTTTATTGTGATGAAATTTCAAATTTAAATCTAAGTCACATTGTATTGTGAAGGAAAGATCTAATTATTTGTATTAACTTAATTAGTGAAGAGTGTGGTCCTCAATCGTATGCAAATATGAAACACATGTATATACTCCTTATACATGAAATCTTTATAGGAATCAAACAACTAAATTATGGGAGAAGTTATGGGAAGAAGAATAAAAAGGGAATAGGGTGGGTGGTTGAAGTAGCCATCAATATGTTAGAGGATATTCAGAGATCTTTTTTATTTTGGCTTGTATTAGATATCTTAGTCATTAATTTATTATTATATATCTTAGTCATTAATCTATTAATTGGTTACACTAATTAGTTAGTTATTTTACACTAATTCGTTATTTATTTAATTGATTATATAAGTTTATATCACAATTGATAAAATTTATTATCTCAATTCTCTCATTATATATAAACGTATTCAGTAGCTGCCGATCAAAATACAATTGTAGGACTCTTCTTCTTCATCTATTGAAGAAAAGTAATTTATGATCATTTTTTGTCTTAAATCACTCATCTTAGTCGTTTTCTTTCTTCATTTTATTTAAATAAGTGGATTCTACACATATTTAATTTTTCTTTCATTTTTTATGTGATTTCGTCGTCCTCTAAGTGCGACGCGTTTTGGTATTATCGTCCGTCTTGGTGCGTTGTTAATTTGTTTGGTTTAGATAAGTAGAATATCTTTGATTTATTACATATTTCAACCAATGACTTTGACATAATTAACGTTATAAATCTGGAGGCATAAATATTATAGACCCTTAAATTTTATCATATATATAGGCATGTTACCGTTTTGTGCTAAATTGCTCTATTGTGCTATTAATTTGAATGTTGTGAGTTTGTTCACATATTCATCCTTTTTTGTTTTAACGATTTTGAACTTGTATTGTATTGATGTATTTACCGATTTGAATGAATAAATATAGTCCTTATTTAGTAAAAAAAAAGTATATATTTTTAATTGCTTTTCTCTCGATTATAATTTCTATCTAGAATTGTAATAGTTTAAACATAATTTTGATCATTTATCTTTTATCAAATATCTGTTTGGTCGTCTTTTGTCTTTTCTGAATTCATTTTAGTTATTTATCTTTTTTGAATAATAAATGCTAGTCTTTTTCATTATAACTCTTTTTAAACAATAGTATAATTATTATTATGAACTATTGAAGTCTAATCTTGAATCAGTTGTAAAGTTAAGTGTGCAATTTTAACATGGATGAGATGAAAATACAATAAACCTTGATAAATGTCATTTGTTTCAAAGAGTTTACATATGTTTCAAAGCATGCAAAAAGAATTTTTTTCAAGTGCAAGTCAATTATTGAGTTAAATTGATGTTTTTTTAAAAGAATATTATAGTAAATACATATTGGCAATTGTTAAAAGAGATTTCAATCACCCGATGTTGTTATAATTTTTGTTGTGATTGTAACAAATACTAAAATATATCATTTATAAAAGATAGAAGACAAAAAAATGAATAAAAAAAGACAAATGACCAAATTGAATGTTAGGTAAAAGATAAATTACCAAAATTATATTTAAGTCTTTTACTTTTAAGCAAAAATAGAGTCTAAAAGCATCGCATAGTTAACATGACATCTCAATTATGTTGTCACTTAAGTTTTTTGAACCAAAGTTGGCACCACAAATTAACCACTTATCATTTGCAACACTCTAAAATATTATTAAATGTAAAAATAAAAAGAAAATACATGATGCTTGAGGTGATTATATCAAAATCAAATTGTATTATTTAACAAAATTGAAAAGTGTTATTATAAAAATGTGTAAACAAAGTTTAGGAAAATGTTAACAAAGTATCTTTTATGCACTCGATAAAGAACTAAAAATATAAATTTTATATTATAAATTGTGTTTTCAAATTTTTAAAATTTAAGTTCCTTTTTTAGATGCAAAATTTTTAATTTTTATATTTTAAGATATTTTAAGAGATACCTTTAGAGCATTTACTAGTATAATTCTAATGTTTATAATCCGATAGGATGCTTTCAATCTTGTCGAGGCTTTGGACTAGATTTATTGAATTTGAATACCTTTGTACTATTTTTAATTCATCTCCCAATCATGTTACTATATTTCATTCCTATGGTTATATTGTTGGAGTTGATAGATGATCATGATAACATACCTCTACATAGCACTCTGAAATTCAATGAGATGACATCCATAAGACAAGTGACTCATTTCACAAATGTAATACATGGAACACAATCAAGATATTCTTTTACAAAGAAAACAATATTAGAGATTAAAAATAAAAAGTTAATCATAAAAATTAAAAATATATTTATGCTAAAATAATAATTTTTTCAAGAATTCAATATAATAATTTAACTAAAGTGATCATTAAATAGAGAGTAATAAACATTAAAAAAAAAATATCTATGGAGATTGAGTTAGACTCTCACAACGTGACGAATCACTATTTGAATATCGATTGAGAAAAATATATATATTTAACTATCAACGTGTCTCAAATAAAATTATCTTCGATAAAAAAATTTATAAAAAAAATACATAAATTAATTAAAAAAAAAGTAGTACAAGTACACGCCATAGTTTTTTATTTGTAAGGGTAATAGAAGCCATAGTTAATGGTATCATTAATTTTAACATGAAAAAAGCATCATATGAGCGCGTACATTAGTGATGTATAACTATACGTGAAAAGGCATCATGTGAGGGCGTGGACATAGACGTGCCAAAATTAAACTATATTTTCGTTGCGTTTATTATAATTTTTGTTTCTAAAATAATCAATTTTTTTTAAAAAAAATATAATCACTTTTCAAAGTTTTTATTTGTTTCTTATAGTTTTTCAAAACAAAATCTAAAACGTGTTTCAAATAAAAAGTTGTTTTATAAATATTTTTTAAATTATTAAATAACATATTCAATTTTATAAAATATGTAACAATAAATAAAAAATAAAAAATAAGATTAATTGATCTCATATTTTTCATAGTCTATATATATTTGCAGTCGCTAGCGAGTGATGACTATTCACTGCTAAGTGATGATAACTATTCACTTGTAACCCCACCAACATGTACAAGGTCCACACCCTATTATTATTGCCTTGGTTCACTTCATCTCTATTCTATATGCTCCAATTTGCAATTATTTTATTATATAAAATACATTTTATCTTTTATTATAATAACCTTTTTTTCTTTAATCAGACATGGGGTCACTGCATTATAAAACATGATGCTGTCCTTTTCCTACCTTTGTCTTTATTTTAGCATTCCTTACATCACTTTTTCCTATTTTTATTTTATATTTGGAAATTGATTTTCAAACAACAATATTTTTATGTAAAATACGGTATGTTTTGATTTTTTGTATATTTTAAAACTATTTATAAGTTGCGAAGAAAAAAAAGTAAAGATTGAATTATATTTTTGGCCTCTAAATTCTTTTTAGTTGATCCTTTTAAAAAAATTTGTTTTATATTGTTCATATAAGTTATTTGTAGATTTTATTTTAGTGATATTTTAAATTTTTTATTTTTATTAATCTTTAAATTACAAGCATACGATATTTTAATCCTTTATCTACATTTTTCACTAAAATATAATATTGTGTAAAAGATGTTTGACAAACTCAAATATAAATCTAACATAAAAGATCAAAATATCGTATATGTAAATTAAAGGATAAAAAAAATTGAGAGCTCAAAAATTCTAAAATTTGTAATTTAAAATATAACTTAGTAAAAAATAAATGATAAGCAAAGACAAAAAAACATACAGTGTCACACATAATTTCTGTATTTTGATGTTGAAATAAAAGAATTGAATATTATATAATATTATAGTATGATATAAATTCCCTTTCATGTTGGTCTTAAATTCATCAAACCTCAAATACCTCCCTCACAAATCTTTACACACACTTTCTCTCTCTTGTTTCTCTTACCTCAAGTACAACAAAAACAACTGTTTTTGTCTTGTTTCCTTTGTGTTTCTTCAATCAAACTTTGATATTTCAATACTCTCTCTCTCTCTCTTTCTCTCTCTGCTGTGAAAATGTTTGCAGAAACTGGTCTTCTCTTCCCATATTTGCAGAATTACTCTCATGAGTTTCAACAACTTGAAGAGTATTGCATGACTCACAAGTCCAATGCTTCAATGGTACCCTCTATTTTTCTCTCTTGCTATTTCCAATTACTTTGATTTTTTTATTTTTTTATTTTTTTCTCTGCTTTTTACACTTTCTATGCCCCTTTGAACTGCATTTGCTTAATGAGTTTTTACTAATTTTGTTTCTTTATTTTTCTTTTTGTTTAATTCTTTGTTCTGAATGTTTCCTAATAGTTAAGTTTTCTAGGGAGCAAATGGGACAGAATAAAATATAAAAAAGATTTGCTTCAACTAAATATGTCCATATTTGTACTTTAATTTTTCATTTTCCTAAATTTGGAAACTTTCTTTCTAAATATCTATCTATATATAGTGAGTGATTTTTAGTTTTATGTTGATGGATGGTCACCATTAATTTTAATCATACTAATCATGATCATTTATTTATCAACATATTGTTAAGTTTAATTACTCTCATATTTCATTTTTATGAACTTTTTTTATTAAAAATATCAAGCTTAAGAAGGAAAATTAATCAGTACATGTTTTGAATCAAGGAGAGTTTGAAGAAATCACAATAGCACCGTGATTCTGTCGAAGCTCCAAAGTGTAGTTTTTACAAAATCATGGTAACATATTATGTGATTTTGCCAAATTCACTATCAATCGAAACATGCGCTTAATAAGTTAATAAGGAGAAGATTTTACTTAATCATTAAGTCAAAATTATTCATTTGATTTATTTTTCCACCTTGAACTTAGTGTATGTTTGGTTTCACAGTAGAATCGGAAAAATTACGGTGAATCACTATTATTTTGTAGAAGCTACACTATGTAGTTTTTGCAAAATCACGGTGACTTACTATGATTTTCTCATTACCACTCTGAAGCCAATGTTTCTACACAGTCATACTCATAACACAAGTGGAAACAGCTAGAGTTAGCTTTAAATGCTGGATCTAGAAAAGTGTTACAAAAGGAAATAAAAGTGATAAAGATGGAAAGTGTTTTCATTGTGATACTTCCGTGTTCTTTAATTTTTCTTCAATTTTATTAATTGGTTTTATGGTGTGAAAGTGTGAACTCATAGTGGAGTTTGTCTTTTTCTACTCCACTAAGAGGAGGTTTATTGAAGAAGGAAAAAGTCCTTTTATTCCCTTTTTTATTTCTTTGTAACATGGAAAAGGTTATAAGAAAAGAACTGGTGATTGCACAAGTTAATAATTTCTTTTTGGTCTTTTGTGTGGCACTATATATATAGTTGCAAAAGAGGAAAATCATGCTATTTTTGCTTCTAGTTTTGTTCTTCAACAATTAAAGATAAAAGTTTTGGTAGGTTGGTTTTCATATTGTGTTGATTTGTCTTTTGGTCACTCAAATTGAAACAATTCTAAAGGCATTAATTTACGATCCTTTGCTCGACTTGGATTTGGATTCTCTTTTGTTTGTGTAGCTTCTCCAGCCGCACCTTGAAGTTGGATTAACTTAACAGCAAAGCTTAATATATCTCGGTTGTTAGGTTAATCCAATGACTGATGTGCAGTTGGAGAGGCTGCAAAAGTAACTGAGGATCCGGATTGTATTTTGATACTTGTTCACTTTTTTATCTTCGAGAATTGCGTTAACCATGGTTCAATGTTGTGTGTTTTCATAAAGGAAGAAAGTTTGGAATGATCTATAAGATTGTGGAGGTGAGTAATAGTCCAGTTCCTTGTGGACTGAATTAATGTCTGATTGCAGTTTGAAATGTTTCAGCCATCAACAAACAATTGGGCTCTTTCAAAGTCAGCTTTTTTTGGGTGAAGCATGGGCTTTGAATTTGCAATCATGTACCTAATACCAATTCAAATCATGCTCTTCCTTTTCCATGTGAAGGTTCAACTGAATTTGTATTCACACCTTTCGTTTACGCAACGCATCTGCTATGTTGTATCAATGTGCTGGTTTTTTTTTTTCTATGGTAGTATTCACTTTCAACTTTGAAGTGAAAGAAAAAGCTAGAAAGCCCTTGTAAGAAATGTGCAATTTGGATGGTGGCTTTAACAACTACTTTACTTGATGGAATGATGCAAATTTTATCATAAAACTTTCCGCATCATTGGTCCAAGGCGCCCCATGTAAATCATGGTAACCCATACCTATGTAGCACCGATACTTTCGATTGAAAGTGTGTATGGTGTCTGACACCTACGCAACACCAACATATGTGATTTCATTCAATCACTTTATTTTCTTAAATTATTGTCGGTGTTCTGCATGTCAGTGTCATGTCTGGTGTCAGTGCTTCATAGACCCATACTGCATTTGGAATCAACCAAGGCATTTGTCTATAACTTTAGCTGTTTTCTTTTAAGACAACCTTTAGTTGTTATTATAATTATTTTCACAAATACAATACTAATTTTTAACATGAGATAAAAAGTTATGATACTTCCTATTTCTGGTTCATAAAACACATGGTGTGTCTTTTGTCTATTGTCATTCTATGTATCTTTGTTAACTGTTCTTTTATTCTGTCTTTGAATGCAGAGTGACCTTGTTCAATCATCTGCAATGTCAGAATTCGATTTATTTGTAGAGGGAGATCTGTTCAAAGCGCCCGAGACTATTATCGAAGAACCAGCTATGGACCTTGATCCAATGCAAGCAGCGATGTCAATGATATCTTGTGGGGAAGACGTCTCGTCGCAGGGTTTAAAATCTTCAGATATTGATGTACTTCAAAATGAACAGCTTTTGAGCGAGGTATACTATGAGTGCAAGAAAGATATGTTGGAAAAGGCGGCTATAGAGTCACCTCTGTCTGAGATTCTGGAAATCAAGATTCCTGCTCTGAACATAGACGAAAATCCAATTCTAGAAAACAAACCGCTTCCTGATTTACTATTACCAAAGAGTGTCAGTTCAGGAAGTTTGAGTTCAATGGATTGGATGCATGGAGCTGCAATGAAGCCTGCTTTCCTTGATTTCCCTGGAATAGATTTCAATGCGGTTTATGGCATGCGGAGAGCGTTTAGTGAGGGCGATATAAAGGTCAACCTCGATAATTCATGTATTTTGTGTATGCTTAACATCTATGGCCGTTTTGCGTTCGATACTACATGTTAACGTATCTACTATGTAGCACCAACACTTCAGATTAAAGGCAGACACAACACTGACTCTTGTGATTATATACAATCACTTCTATCTTTTTTAAATTATCGGTGTGTTTGTGCTGATGTCTGCGTCTGTGCTTCATAGTGTATTTGGACTCTGATCCTCTTTTGTAGCACAGCACTGGTGCAGCGGTTGCAAAGCTGTTAGATCTGGGTGGATCCAATATTGCACCCTGATCCAACAGCTCAGCACCATGTGCAGCGCTGCATAGGATATCAAATCCGATGTTTTCTATAGACCGATAATTACATACCTTTGTGCCATCTCAACAAGATTTGGTTTATGATTGATACTTTACTTTTTATAACAGACTCTTGGAAATGGTAACATGAATGTTTGCCAATCTACTCTTGAGAGGCCTTTTCTTCTCAGCAGCAACTGCACTAGCGAGCAACGGCAAGAAAAACTCTCCAGATACAGGAATAAGAAGACAAGGAGAAACTTTGGAAGGAAAATCAAGGTAAACAAATTGAGAATTTGCTATAGAGATTTCGACTCCAAGATTTTATTGAATTCATTTAGTTCAATTATTTGCGGCCGAGTCGCCCAATTATGTCTTCAATGAGTAGCTTAGTGTCTTGTATAAATAATCATTACATCAACTTTCAAAGCTTCATACATGTCATTACCGGTTGCTTTTTGTTTTAACCACCAATGCGACGAAAATCTGCTTCGGTAACTAACATGCATCAAACTTAATATTCACACGATTCCGAACTCATCTGATAATGCTGTACGGTTTCAGTATGCTTGCAGAAAGGCGCTCGCCGACAGTCAACCAAGAATCCGCGGAAGATTTGCAAAAACGGAGGAATTTGATGTCAAGAGACAATGACCGACCGACTCATTAACTGAATTAGTTGGAAGAGCAAGAAAGTAGAAATCAAGTTGATGCATCAAATCAAGAAAAATGGGAAAGCTTGGCAGTGGTATATGTGCATGGAATTTAAAGACTTGGTTGAATTATAACTTGAGCAAGTATATCATGGAATAAGAAATCAAGTTCCTTCTAATTATGTTGTAGTAGCCTTTTATTTGTAGATGGATATGACCTTCTAGATATGTACATAGGTTTGATGAATAAAAGAATGAAAAGAAGAGAAAAAAAATGAATATAAGGTTGTATCTGTGAACTTTTTCTTTAATTGTGTTATGTGAAATAATGATGTTGAGAGTTTAGAATTATTTGCTAACAATAATGGGTGGAAGTGCTGACTTTAGTCCATAGTGATTCATAGAAATTGACATTAATTTGTACTAATCAACATTCCATAAATTCATGAAATCATTATCATATATTCAAGAACAGCATCAATGAAAAACTATGATTTTCAAACCTCTGATATTACATGTAATTTACAATATTACCTCCCTTTCAAGTTGTGGGCTTTGAATTTAAGATCTTTCATGATGTGGACTGTTGCATTATTGATTATAAATATCATGCAGTATAGCTTTATCAAATATCATAATTAAGCATCATACATCATCAACAGCACACCAAGTGCCTCATTTGTATAAATATATTTTTTAAATGCTAACAAGTGCCATTGGATTATGAAGCTCGGATACTTCAAAAATAGAGATGTACTCGTAACGGATATGTATTTGATACTGATATTTTTACAGATATTTGCGGATACATATCTCAAAAGTATTGAAATTATTATTTTAATTTTTTTAAAATTATTTTATTTGATACTTTTAAGATATTTTATGGATACTCGTAGATATCTATCTTCTGAAAATCAAGAAAGAAGGTGAAATAATTTTTTTGGACATCAATGAAGATGTTGTACATGATCCACTTGGAAAAGTTATCTCAAGACTTCGATTTTTTTTTTTACATGAGACAATTAAAAGTACTTTTAAATTGTAAACTATAAAATTAATATTTTCTTAATTTCTTTTAATGAAATTTTTGTTGATATCATTATACATGAATTAATATATATTATAAAAATTATGATAATTATAATTATATATTTATGAAGAAGGATCAATATATCTTTTTGTATAAGTATTTTAAATGTTTATAATTTTTTTAATAAAAAATTTATTAACGT
>JBBPBP010000001.1:62185830-62210098 GCA_037974735.1 Cicer chorassanicum
TAAAGAAAATAATATCAATATATCAGCATACTAGAGATACAGAAAAATAGTGAATATGGTTTTTTTTCTTATACTCTTCAAGAGCAATCTTTACAATGGCACATGGATGTTATTTATAAGATACAAACTTTGTAACTTAAGATAATATGATAATATGAATGGTTTATCATAATGAATCATTGGTAAGGAGTAAAGCCTTTTATAATTTATTTGTGGAATTTATAAGTGAATTCTAGGAAATCTGAAAAAGATTATGAATATAATATAGACCTCAACCAAATATTCATAATACTCTATTTTAGATATTCATTACGGATATACTTTGTTAAAATTTCATTAGAAAAAAACCCCAATAAAAAAATTATGAAAAAAAAGAGTATAATATCATATGTGTAAAAAGAGTGTATAATATACTTATTTATTATCATTATATAGAAATTATGTTTAAAATCTTCACTTGATGTTGACTTTATAAAAATATTTTATCTATTCATTTATTGTATTCTCCTCCAAATTAATAGTGCATGCAAATTCATGCAACAACTAATAACTTTTTCTAAAAGAAAAATCACAAGTCTTTCCATGTGTTGAATCACAAACCTCAACCAATTATAAAACACTCGACTTGTTTCAGGTAGTATTGTTGTTTTTTGATATTAAACTATTTTGAAAAACCTTTGTTGCCACCAAAGAGATTAATGAGATGAGTTACGTAATAAGTCGATCTATTTAAGACGTTTTGTGGCACTGCCTAAAACTATGCAAGCATACTATCAATCATGAAGTCACCGAGATAAAGCAGCGCAGTCGAACTGTATCAGACTTCCACTGCATCGTAGGACTTGTTCGAGAATTATACCCTCAAATATGGCACAAAAATCACTCGCAAACCAAATGAACTGTGATAGGAAAGCTCTAAAACCGAAGGGACAATGATATTAAGAACACTCTTAAAATATAAGGGATAGAAATAAAGGAGATAAGTGGCTTGAAAGTGCATTGAGCATAAGAGACAAAGTTAGAAACTACATCAAACTTTGGTGTTTTTTTCTTAATGGTTGATCACTCTACTTATAGTGCTGAAAAGAAAAATGGTCAAAAAAAATGAAAGACTTATATCAAGTGACCCTTCTAAAAAATTAGTACACGATCAAGTGATTGTTCTAAAAAATTAGTACACCACTCAATCGTAGCTCAAATAGTACGTTGTGGTGGTAGAGTGATATATGTCTCCCCTATTATAAAATTGTGTAATCCTTGAAACACACTCTAATGGTTCAACTTCCATGTTATATACACTAGAATTGTATGTAATCTATCCCATATAGGACTCTAACTTTTTCAATTCATACACTACTAGCATACTCTATGTAACAAGTGCTAAAATTTTTGTGTCATTAGATGATATCGTTGATATAATTTATCTTACATATATTGTGAAATAATTGTACTACCTCTCGGATAAACAAATATATTGTTTTTGTTCCACTATTAAGAAAATTAACAAAAAAGTTAGTTAAAAAGTTGATGTAAGCGTACTAAATACTTAACTAGATAAATTAATTTTTCAATTAACACTTTTGCTTATATTTCATTTAAAATGGAATATATATTTAAGATAACAAAATATATATTTAATCTCGTTCCAATATCTTTATGAAAGAGAAAAATTGTATTTTCTTAATAGATTGACAACAAATAATATATCAAAATATATTTAATTAGCAAAGTAAGTACGTTAATGTCCCAATAAAATTAAGATATTAAACATATGGTACTTGATGATCAATTGTTCTTCATCTTTTCTCAAGATATAGAATAACCTTTGTTTCATATACAGTACTCTTTCAACTAGGAGAAGTTCTCCAGCTTGAACATCAACCTCATATCAACCCATTTGCAAGGGTCGCCCACTAATCTTTATTCATACTATACTTTTTGAATTTGTTTGGCTTGAATTGGCTTCTCAGCATCATAGTTTGTGCTTTGAAGAATTTATTTGAACAAATATCAAATTCAGAAGAAAAAAATCATTAGTTAATCTAATATTTGGTGGATGAGTTTCTTCTCTGACCAACGTGTATAAAATATATATATTAAAAATATCAATGAGCAAATAGATATATTTTAAGTGAATCCCAATTACTTTAGTGAACGAGAGATAAATACTTTCACTTTATAAAAAAAAATACATTATCAAAATACAATAACCAAATACTAAAGTATTTATATAATTTTAAGAGTTTGATCTAACGGTAAAAGAGATCTTAAATTCCGAAATATCTTATTGTAGTGCTTTTGGAAGAAAATAAATCCAATTTTTTTCCTTCAAGCAAAGGAAGGTCTAAGAACCAATGACTATTGCTTTTAACCTATGGATCATCCTATAGAACTTAAGCCAACAAGAAAAATTAAACTAAAAAGGTTAGTCCATTAAATACGTGAGCTTCGTAGTAACATATTAGTCCATCAAATTTATGTAGATGTTCTATTAACAGTGCATCTGGATAAATATCCTTTGGTTAATAAAAGAGAAAAGTGTTCTCCAACTCAAAGAGAAGGACAACACAACACGCAAGCATTTATCTACCCTTGGCGTCAGTTTTAATTGATCTTCGATCTCCACTGCAAGGTTACAACAACATTTATGTGCTTAACAACCTCGTACCTCGTTCATTCATCTCAGTTTGGCTTCAAAACAAAAACATCACTAACTATGTCATTCATGAATACAACTCATAGATCCAATTCAGGTTTCAACTTCAAGTAATCCATTCCAATTTTTCATTCTCGTTCAGATATAATCCAAATTACTTTATTTCATATTATCGTATCATTAATTGTCTTGCTCTTGCACCCCCTTTTAAAAAATAACATAAAATTGTTGTATGTCTACATATTAAAGGTATATTCTCCTATATATACTTACCTTGTACGATTTACAAAACGGAACATATTTGGATTCTTCCTACCTTAAATATTTATCTAACGCAATAACCACTGTTCACTTCCACAGCGCCACCATCATCGTTTTCCTCTTCAACCAAAATAATAATAGTAAAAATAAAATAAATTACTTTACTATTATTTATTAAAAATCTAAATATGGAGAAGATGGCGGTGGCCGTGGCCGTGGCTTCCAGTCTTCCACCACCATTCAAAACCGATTAACTTTTAATAAATTTTTAAAAATAAAATAAAATGAAAACAATTTATAAATAAATCCAGATGTGAGGTGAAGTCAGTGATTGAGAATTAACAAGATAAAAAGTACAACCAAATTAAATTAAATTAAATTAAACATAACATGTTGAATATATAGTTCGGATGCGTAGAATGGGAAACGAAACTCACGTTTCTACCCTGTTCTTTAATTTCAGATACAACACTACACATGCTTCAAACTCCATTACAACATTATAAATTCCAAAAACTAAACCCAAACTTTTATTTTTGACAAAAAAAAAAATATAAACCTTCAAATTCAGAATAAATACGTTTGCTTCAATTTTTCCAAAAAAAAAAAGTCTGATTCATACTGCTCGTGCTAACTGCGTTCACTGTTCCGTCACTGTACAAAATGAATTGTAATCAAGTTCCATTATACATATCCCTAACTAAAAAATCTTCACCATATCAAAAACACAAATCAATATCTTTCTACAAAGAAAAAAAATCCCGAAATCACAAATTAAGCTCAACAACAACGTAAATACTAATTGTCACATTAATATCTATCTATATCTCCATATTTCACGGAAGAAATAAAATCATAAGCAATCTTATTTAAATTCTCTGAAAATAATAATAATAATGTAGCATAAAGTTGCAAAACTCTGCAACTAACCAACCCGGCCCATAAACATAACCAGAATAAGAATCGCCATACTCACTCCTTTGCAGAAAATTTCGCTGCCATCACGTGACGCTCAAGTAATCATCATCACATAAATAAATAAATAAATTAAAAACATTCATCCATTAACATCTACTTTTCCTCTCTAAGAAAAAGCTCAATAATATTTATTCAATTTTTATTACTATACATTGCAACTTATATCATAATTCTATTTTTAATTATTTCTCTTCAAAACAGATCCCTCTTTCGTCTTTCTTATACTCTCTGTTTCATTCGATCCCCTCCGTCGTCGAAATTCGCCGACATTCTCGTAACTTACTAATTTCTTTCTCTCCAAACCTTTTTCTTTTCCTTTGTCGCGTTTTTTCATCACACGATTTCAATTTTCGACTTCTCTGTTACTCTGTTTCTCGGGAATTCAATTTCGTCTCAAATTAGGGTTTATGTTTGAAGTAATTTCACGGAAACATTTTCATCAATGCGAATTTGATTATTGACTATTGATTCCTTCTTTCAAGAATGATAATTAAAAAGAATCTCAAATCCGAAATGCCGAGTCGGAAACGGCGTAGACTCGGTAACTCGGAGGAAAACGAGTCAAAGTTGACTCGGAACAAGAAAAAGACGAAATTAAACGGAAATTATCCGTTGAGTCTTCTCGCCGGTGCAATTCCCGCTAGTCTTAGCGGCTTACTCGGTGCCACCGTTGCAACCACCGTGGCATCATCGGAAAACGGATTTTCTGTATCCGACGGAAAATCCGATATCAAGAATGCGACGGCGGCAACGTCCGGTACGCGGCCTCCGCTGATAAGAACCTCCCGCGGCCGCGTTCAAGTGCTACCGTCGCGGTTTAACGATTCGGTTATTGCGAATTGGAGGAAAGATGGAAAGAGTGCTGCCACTGCCGCTGCTGCCGCCTCCACTAGCTTTGGTGAATTTGAATTTGAAGAATTCAGTTTCAAGAATTGCAGCGGAAAAGGAAAGAGCGGGACGGGGACCGGTCGCCGTAACCGGCCTCGCGGTTATTCAGTTTTGTGTGAGGAGGTTTTGCATAAGAATTTTGGTAAGGAATTGAGTTTGCGTGAGTTGTTTGAGGAATCAAAGTTAAGTAATGGAGTTTTGAAGAAAGAGGAGGTTGAAGAGGAGAAGAAAGAAGGGTATTTTGGACCACAAGATTTTTATGCAGGTGATATAATTTGGGCTAAGGCTAAGAAAAAGGAACCTTTTTGGCCTGCAATTGTCATTGATCCTATGAGTCAAGCACCTGAGCTGGTTTTGAGATCATGTATAGCTGATGCTGCTTGTGTTATGTTTCTTGGCTACTCTAGGAATCAAAATCAAAGGGTATAGTGTGAAATTGAATTAGTACTAGTTTGTTATGTATATATGGAAAGTTTCTTTAGTGTATCTTTTTATTTTAATGGCTATTTATTGTGTTTTTTTTTTTTTTTATGGTGCTAAGCAGGATTATGCATGGGTGAAGTATGGAATGATTTTTCCATTTGTAGATTATGTTGACAGGTGTGGAATTATTTGTTTTTGTATACTGCTATTTGTTTTACATTGTATTAGAATTGTTGGTTTGGTTTTTTGTTCTGGAAGAGTTTGTGCTTACTAAGAATGATCTTATTTATTTTAGTTTGTCTTAGAAATTAAAAGTGTTGTTTTGGTTTTTCTTACTGGAAGAGTTTATGCTTACTAGGAATGATGTTATTTGTTTTACATTGTATTAGACCTGTTGTTTTGGTTTTGTTTTTTGAAAGAGTGTGTGCTTACTAGGAATGACGTTATATTTGTATTAGGTTCCAAGAGCAGTCTGAATTGAGTTACTGTAATTCCTCTCAATTTCAAACGGCAGTTGAGGAGGCGTTTTTAGCTGATCAGGGGTTTGTAGAGAAATTGATGGCGGATATAAATACCGCGGCTGGTAATAATGATTGCAGTAATAAGTCTAGTCTTAATGGCTTTCAGAATGTCGCTGCTTCAAACCAGAATGTGGGACGTCCTGTTCAGAAGAAGGTAAGTCAGCTACATGGCATATTTTCTTTTATTTTTTGGGATTTGCACGGCTTTCAGTGGTTGTTAATGAGGTTATGCATTGTATTTCAATGATATTTAAGAAAACCAGATAATTTCAAAGTTAATTTCAATGAAACTCAGTCACTACTTGGTCCTTTTTTGAGTACTAGTCTTTTGACTTGTAGATTTGACATACTGATTTATTCTGCTTTGATAGTGCAATTATTATGCAATTCTCCATACTAAACCAAAATGCTGAATCGATGTAGCCTGCTGATATATGGTCAAATTGAAGTAACACTTTATTGTTATGAATTCCATATGTAGGAATTATTTGACAGGAAGAAAAACGCACGACTTTGTGAAGTATGTGGGTTGGACCTTCCTTTCAATATGTCAAAGAAAACAAAGGATTTGACTCCTAGTGGTCAATCACTGTGTAGAACATGTGCTAAGGTTTGTATGAATTTCCTTTTTCTTCTAACAATTTATATTTAAATCTGAAATGGAAACATTATTAATTGAAGTTCCGTATTTGTTGTAAAAAGTCATATATTATCATCTTTGAAATCAATTTCTTTTTGGACAGTTAACAAAATCAAAACATTATTGTGGCATATGTAAGAAAGTTTGGAACCATTCGGATAGTGGAAGCTGGGTGAGTTAGTTGTACTTGTATCTTGTCATCTATTTAAACTATTGTCTTGTTTGGCCCAAAAACTTTATTTTTGAGGTATTAAAATTTCCCCCCTTCCGGATGTTCGCCTTGAATTAGGTCCGTTGTGATGGATGTAAAGTGTGGGTGCATGCCGAATGCGACAAAATCTCCAGCATCCTTTTCAAGGTTTGTCCATTACTCCGCTACATTGATGTCTAATCTCTTTGTGGAATTTGAAGCTCAGAAAGAAACATTTTGTTTTATTCTGATTTATATAATCTGTTTCTTGAAGAATCTTGGAAGCACTGATTATTTCTGCCCTGCTTGCAAAGTGAAGTTTAACTTTGAATTATCCGATTCGGAAAAACCACATCCAAAAGTCAAGTAAGTCTATAGATATTTGTAGCATAACTTAGTAATTCCATGTAACTTTTCATGAAGCTAATCCCATTGTTTAAGAGTCACCTATGTTTTCCCTCTTAACATATTTCTTTAGTTTTCTGAACAGCTTTTGTTGAAGTTGTGGGATTTTAGAGAAAAAGAGAGAAATTAATAAGAGCTTGAATATTATTAATAAAAATTTTATGCTAACTTGATACAAAAGACTCAATACTAATCTCTATTTATAGAGATACATAGACTCAATCATAAATCAAGAACAAATCATATTAATAAAGAGAGATATTCTAAGATATCTCTGTGATTATAAATTGATCATAGGAAATACTCAAGCTACTCTAATATAATATAGAAGATATTATAAGATATTTTCTAATATTCTAACAGCTTTGTTTTGCTTCAAGTAGTTTGTATTTCTGACTATAGTGGAGGTTTTTGGTATAGATGGAACAAAAACAATGGGCAGCTAGTACTTCCAAACAAGGTCACTGTTCTCTGCAATGATGTGGAAGGCATATATTTTCCAAGCCTTCACTTGTAAGCATAAACTCCTACATAAGTGTTTTTTACATAGTTTGTTTTCTATTTTGTGCTGTGTTTGTCACCATAATTTTCATCTGTTATAGTTATTGATTACTTATGATTAGTTGCTTTGCTTCTAAAATATGTAGCAAGTAGTAAAAGATTAATATCTTTTTTAGATTGGTAACTAAAACGACTAACCACTGTCCAAAATGCTATCTGATATTCTGATTGTGTTCTTCTCTTAAAAAAGGAGAAAATGGCAGTAGCTCATTAATGGGCTTTTCATTTTTACTAAAATGAAAAACTGATGGGAATTTTTAACATACTGCGTTTAGTAGTTTGACAGAAAAGTTATGTCCAATGGATTTTATTTCTTGCTCTAGGCAAAGTATTGCTAATTTTCATAAATTCCACTGCTGTCTAGATTTCAACCAAAACTCATGCTAAACATGGTTTTCTTTTGTTTTTGTCCCTGTTTGTTTAAACAATTTAAAACAAATGCAATATTCCCATAGAGCTTTTTAAATACTTGCTACTCACACAAGTGAAATTTATAATAAACTGAATAGTGTTTTGATAGGCACTTTGAAAAATGTGTATAAAATATAAGCATTTGGAATTTTGATTAACAAGGCTACATGCTAAGTTGTTTTTAGCTATTGCAAAAGCACCTCATGAAAATATGCCTAAAACATCTTATTTATGTTTCAGTGCTTTTTCATAATCGAAACGAAAATAGAATGCTTCATAAATGATTGTGCCAATTAATATCTATTATACCTTCTCATTCATACTTCACATAAACAAATTCAAGTATATTTGTTAAATCCATTTCAATTTGTTTGGATTATTTTAGTTAGACACATTTAGCTTTGATACCCAAATACTTGTACCTGCACTGCACATGCTCTACATTTATGCTAATTCATGGAATTCCATTATTTAGATATGAAATCTAAGTTCATTGCTGCAATGGACCAAATGTGATAATGAATACTTTTCTGTTTTGCGCATAATCTGGTATATGATGAACATGGGCTTATATGAAACATTTGTTGGCTTTTGTTCTCTTTCTTTTGCGTGTTTGATTTGGTATTGGTAGGGTAAAGTGAGATCTGTCTAATTTCCAGCGACATTGCCTGTTCTAAACTGTTCGATGCTAATTTTATTCGGATGTTGTTATCATTTCTGAATGATTCATTTCTTCATTCTAATTATGATATGGAGGAATTTCCCCCCCTTGTTTTTCCATGATCTCCTGCAGAGTTACGTGCAAGTGTGGTTTTTGTGAGCCTGAAAAGCAAGCACTTAGTGAATGGGAACGCCACACAGGTTCCAAATTTAGAAACTGGAGAACAAGTATTCGGGTTAAAGGATCCATGCTATCCCTGGAACAATGGGTTTGTATTTGACTATACTATTTGATTTTTGTGCATAATATTCCCCACCTCTTTGCCCTGAAAATTTGCTACTTGTTTGACTACTCTAGCACAATATGACTGTCTGTTCAAGTGTCCATCATCTGCTTTCTAGACTTGTAGCTCAATATGATACGGTTGATGTACTAATGGGCTGGCTATATATATTTGCATTAACCAATCAGTATTATTAATGAAATTTTTTCCATCTCATCATTGAGATATCATACTATATATTACTGCTATTCATCAATGAAGAAAGTAATGGAATAATACTTTCATGTTTTAGATTGTTTATATAGAAAAAGAAATTACAATAGTAATAGTGACTAATAATGACAGAAACATAAAAATAAAAACAAAGATAATAATATATAATCAAAGAGATTCAAATATGATTTCTCTTGATTCTTCAACAATCAACATTGATATTTTTTTGCATTATGCGGTCTTCATTGTCAAAACGGGAATAATATTGACCAAGTGAGATTCAGGTTTGAGATTGATGGTGGGGCAAGACCTTTATTGTGAGACATAAGTGTAATTGTAACTGATACAATCTTTTTTTACTTCTCAGATGCTGCAGTTGGCCGAATGTCATGCTAGGGCTATAATTTCCGTCAAACCTAAAAGACCTTCCTCAAAAGAAAGAAAACATAAGTTGCTTACCTTTCTTCAAGGTACCATTTAAGTCTTTCATTTTCCTGTATGACTGTACAATAAAATAAGTTTCCTAGATAAATTTCTCCGAGTGATAATGTGAATGGAAAATTGGAAACTATTGTCTCTTGCAGACAAGTATGAACCTGTTTGTGCTAAGTGGACTACAGAACGATGTGCTGTATGTAGATGGGTTGAAGATTGGGACTACAACAAAATTATCATCTGTGTCAGGTAATATAGCATCTTCAGTTTATTATAAGTATTTAAACCATGTAAACTAGGGATTAGAAAAAGTTTCTGCACAGGTCTAAAGGTAGCTGATAAACATTGAGATTTCATGAATATTTGGACAGTTAACGAAATACTTAATTTATGTTTGTATCTTGATATATTGTAATGCAAGAAGTACCTCCAGTATTTAACACAAATATGCACCCTGTCTTCTGTTATTCATTTACATGTATGGAAATCTATTATTTTGTTTTGCCTTATCATATGAGTCCGTCCCATCCTTCTGATCAGTGAGACCAGGGACAATAAAACCATTTGCATATAAAAATGTAATACTTGAGTTGCTAGCTCAGTGGTAAGAGCTACCCTTGTTACCTCAAGGTGCCGAGTTCAAATCCCTTCGAGGACAGTTGTAAATTGGTCATTAGTGCCACTTTGATTAATAAAAACTTCCCTCTTCCCCAATTTATTTTTATATAAAAAAGCAAGGTTTGTTTGTTTTTCTTTTTTATATGATGAATGGCATTGCAATTAATATAAAAATGTGTTGTATATTTTATAGATGTCAAATAGCCGTTCATCAAGAATGCTACGGAGCAAGAAATGTCCGAGACTTTACATCATGGGTTTGTAAAGCTTGTGAAACTCCGGACATCACGCGAGAGTGTTGTCTTTGTCCTATAAAAGGTGTGTGTCTTATGTATGCCATTCTTTTATTTGTATGAGCTATATCTCCCCCTAGGTATTCTATTTTTTGGAATTTTCCCTGTAGATTCTTATGACCTTGTATATACATATATGAATAAATCTTGCTTTTGTTTACATCTTTTGACTCTAGCATTTAGGATAATATCATGTAGCTTTGCTAAGTTTGTTTTTTAACTTTGTATTTGTTGTTAGTGTCTATGATCTTACTATCTAAAATGTGTTGTCCTACTCTCAGGTGGTGCTCTAAAGCCTACTGATGTTGATCCATTATGGGTTCATGTCACTTGTGCCTGGTTTCGACCCGAAGTATCTTTTGCTAGTGATGAGAAAATGGAGCCTGCTTTGGGTATCTTGAGTATTCCATCAAATTCTTTCGTGAAGGTGGGGTATTTGCAACTCTCTTTGTTCAGAAAATGTACTTTATATCTCTTTTCAAAAGAAGTATAGTTTGGTAGTATCATAATTTGTGTATATTTTCAACAATAAATATAGTAAAGGTGTCTTCCTAATTAATATTGGTCACCAATTGATGTAGTTTTCTTTGCATATTTCACATCATTACCTCATACCACATTATAAAGCTTGAGGGTGAGTGTTTTTTACATGAAACAACCTAGACTCCAGTCCAGGTTTCTTAGCATGATTATCATCTAGATTTCTTAATTTTGTTCGTTCTGATTCAGTCTAAAGTCTGCTTAATTCAATTTCAGATTTGTGTTATTTGTAAGCAAATCCATGGTTCGTGCACACAATGTTGCAAGTGTTCAACTTATTTCCATGCCATGTGTGCGTCAAGGGCCGGTTATCGCATGGAGGTGAGGCTTCACTTGGATTGACTTCGCTCCCATTTGCATAATTTTTTCTGATATGTTACAATATGTACTTCAATATAATTTAATTTATTTTGAAACAGGTTTAATGCCACTTCTTGTTTTATCATCCTAGTTTATGCAAATATGATTTAGCCTTAACTAATACTATTTGATAATTGATTACAATTATTCGTCAAACCCTGCCTAGAACTTCACCAATCAGATTAAGTTACTTTCATGCTGTAAGAAGAAAACCAACAATCGTAATCTTGAAGGTTTTGATGGAAAAAATGTTTTCACCTAAAATTAACTGTATACCTTGTATAATCATTGTTGAAGTTGTGGGATTTTAGAGAAAAGGAGGAGAGAAAATAATAAGGGTTTGATTATTATTGATAATAGCTTAATGCTAACTTGATTACAAAAGACTCAATAATAATCTCTATTTATAGAGAGACATAGACTCAATCCTAAATTAGGAACAAATCACACTAATAATGAGAGGTATTCTAAGATATCTCTATGAGTATAAATTGATCCTAGGAAATAACTCAAGATACTCTAATATAATATAAAAGATATTATAAGATAATATTTAATTTTTAAGAATTTCGAGAGCTTTATAGTTTTACATTGGAATTTGGCTAACAATTTAAATGTATATTTATCCTTTTTAAGTATATATATCCTTTTTACATTTCTAGAGCTTTATTTATGGTCTGAGCTTCAGCATTATTCTGTATCATGGCTGACTTAAGTTGATAATTTTCGTTTATCATATGGATAATTTATTTTCCATGAAATAAATAGGTATTGACTTTTCTTCTCTGTAAATGCAGTTGCATTGTTCGGAGAAAAATGGTAAACTGACGACAAGAATGGTTTCTTACTGTGCTTATCACAGGTATGGAACCCTCAATCATGACAATATTGCTTCTCCTTTGTCCCTTTATTCTGTTTATTTTAGCTTTTCATCTTCATGATTTCTATATTTCCTGCAGGGCTCCCAATCCAGACACTGTTTTGATTATGCAAACCCCTCATGGGGTCATTTCAACTAAAAGCCTTGTCCAAACTAAGAGAAAAGTTGGGTCAAGATTAATTTCATCTAACAGAATAAAGGTAGAAGACACTCCTCCAGCAGATAACACTGAACATGACCCATTTTCTGCTGCTAGGTGCAGAATCTTTGTTAGAACAAACCATACAAAAAAGGTAACTTGGAGAATACTTTTGTTCTTCTTGGTGAATGTTTGTAAGATAATCAACTTATTTATTTTATACTTTTGGAAAACCGATCTTTGTTGCGGCCACTCTGGTCAGTTATTGGCCCACTTTGTTTGCCTAAATTGCAGAGGTGCAGCACATTTAGTGTGCTGGGTTGAGGGGATGGGTTTCGTTCCAGTCTCCTAGAGATTAGGCCTTTGCAGTACTTGTAAGGCATTGTTTTGATTCCTCGACTTTCCATGCTCGCTATTAAGGACTTGTAAATCCCTTTTGCCTGTAATATGCTCTTTGGGATGTTTATCAGTTCTTGTAAAACAAGTAAACAACAACAGATTTCTCATCATTTTTATTTTTTTCTACTTGCCAGAGAGCGGCAGATGAAGCTATTCCTCACAAAGTGAAGGGTCACTCCCATCATCCTTTAGATGCAATACAGAGATTAAATGCATGCAAAGTAAATATTTTATTCTGATAGAAATGGGATTTTCCTATTCTTTATTTAATCTTGAATGTAAGGTTTAAACTGTGTACCCTGCCCTTTATTTTTACCCTTTTGCTCATCTGTTTCCCTCAAATAGGTGGTAGATGAGTCTCAGACATTTTCATCTTTTAGGGAACGCCTTCATCACTTACAGGTAAATCTTATTTTCCTTCGGTGGCGGTGTATTGATTTGGTCATCAATTTTCTGATTGTATTATGGGTACACTTGTATTACTCCAGAGAACCGAAAATGAACGGGTCTACTTCGGTAGATCAGGCATACATGGATGGGGCCTCTTTGCACGAAGAAGTATTCAAGAAGGAGAAATGGTATGACTGTTATTCTCAAATTATCAAATTTGAAAAGATTACATACACCCATGGTATCTTTGGCTATTTGAGATTATGAAAGCCTTTTAGACATGATCTATTCTATTGCGCTTTGCATAAGAACACACATCTATAAATCTTGTTTTCTCAATGCTTTGTCAATCATGGTTGATATAAACTATAAAGAACTGTATAATGATAATCGAATATTTATGAACATTTGGTTTTTAATTAGTTTTGCTTTCACAGTTGCTAAAATTTAGAAATGATATTATGTTTAATCATATTCCTGGGCCTAGCTTTGAGTGCATGCATAGAGTCTGAGTTCAATTTCCATGTCCTTCCCTCTGTATATGTTCAATTTTGAGCTTCTTTTGTATCAAGAATATCCTTCTGCAGTTGTTATGGGTTCAGATATTGACATAATTTAATTCTTTTTTTCTTCCATTATGTATGAAAATATGGATTTAAAATTTGTATAAACATAACATTATCCAATGATGATCCTGTGTCAGCTTTCCATCTAAACCAGTACAACTTTTATTGTAGAAAACTAGAAATAATGACACCATGGTCCATGATTTTATCCGATGCAGGTCCTTGAATATCGTGGTGAACAAGTAAGGCGCAGCATTGCAGATCTAAGGGAGGCACGTTATAAGTTAGAAAGGAAAGACTGTTATGTGAGTTAATTCTCCTCCCTTTCCCATCGGTTGATCATCTCGTCCTTGACTTTTCTTTTGTTCACTGGGGTTTCTCAGCTCTATTATTTCCCCTCTATTTCTCTGTTTTATTTATTTGTGTGCATCTTAAGTGTTAATATTTTATCACATTAAATTGTGCTGTTTTTTTTTCTCAGCTGTTCAAGATAAGTGAAGAAGTGGTAGTTGACGCAACTGACAAAGGAAATATAGCACGGCTAATTAACCATTCTGTAAGTCAATCTATCTCAGATTGTACATCACACTGCTCACTTTTCATTGCCAGAACATGTGAGACTGTTCCCTTTAAAAAATAATCTTGAAAACAGAGTTGATATTTGCCTATAACAGGAACCAATTATTACTTATATTTATTCATTTTTGTACATTACGGGTTATTAATCATCTCAGTTTACCCTTTCTTGGTTAATGTTAAAACAGTGTATGCCAAATTGCTATGCAAGGATCATGAGCGTGGGTGATGACGAGAGCCGGATAGCACTCATTGCTAAGGCTAACGTATCTGCTGGCGATGAGCTAACGTATATTCCCTATCTATGCTTCACATTTGTGCTGCATGCTTTCCAGTGTACTTGTGCAGTAATGTCATTTCAGCATGCATTTTGGAGTGAATCAACATCTTTGTCCATAAAATTGAAATAGCGAAATTCTTAAATCACTCATGACATTGAATATCTTCTATATGAATTTGTCCAAAAGAAACTAATCACTATTTTTATCTTGAATTTTCAATATCAGAAATCATATTAGAATTTCATTAATTTCAGTGAACAGATTACTTATAAACTGTGTTTATTGTACCTGACAGGTATGACTACTTATTTGATCCTGATGAGCCAGATGAATTTAAAGTACCTTGTTTATGTAAAGCACCAAACTGCAGGAAATTCATGAATTAGGATATTATTATCAGATCATGATGACAACTATTGTTTCTCCGCAAGGAGCGCTAACCCGTCACATCATCAATGGGAACCTCACAGTTATACACAAGCTTGAATTTTAATCAAAGCATAAAAAAAAGTATAGGAAAATAATAGCTGTGGCATAGTTTTTTTTTTTCCCTCAAGCTTTTTTAGAGTTCGGCTCTTCTTTGACAGTCATCAAAGCCTATTATTCATTACAATGTATAGATTTAGCAGCATTTGGCTTTTGGCATCTTTGTAAATGTGTCACAAATATTACTTTATTTTCTCGATTTAATGCTAATTTATTATTTGCTGCTATTACATGTCTCATTCTATTTGGCCTATGTCGTTCTTATCTAATTGCTTGGGGAAAGTTTTCATCCGTGGACCATTGAAGAGATTGAAATTGCTGATTTGACAAAGATTATCAAAATAATATCTGCGAGTTTAAAAAAAAGTTGTTGGTTTTTTTTTTTTAATAATCTTTTAATTCTGGTAATATATGTACCAGATTCAGTCTAGTCTGTAGCTTTTTTTCCCGATTTGAATCCTTAAAACAAAGGAAAAGCTGCTTTTGTTCTTGGATAATTTGGTTTTAATTTTTGCAAAATGTCTTTATTTTAATATACTATGAGTTTTTATTGGTTTTATTAGCTTCTAAGATAGGAACCGGGACTAAATTCAAAATTTAACGGAACTAAAAAAACTTATTTAAGCTCTTATCTGTTTTATTATTAGAGCATTTGAGTTTTAAATAACATTATGAGAACAAATTTAACATTTTAGTTATTCTTTTAGATTTTAATTGGGAGATTTTTGACGGAGAGGTGTTCTGTTGCAATTCTCTGCTGAGTTGAGAATGGATTGAGACATCCCTTGGATGATCCAAAGAGTGTTTATTTCTGTCTGGTTTTGTTGTGTGCTGTGGGTTGAACATCGAAAGAATCATACAAACAGTAACAAAACCACACTTTCTCTTCAACAAAAATCGAAACCACGGTCTCCATCTTCGCGTTCCGTAGAGTTGATTAGTGTACTTGAAAGCGGCAGAGATGGATTCCTCTATTAGCACGGGGTGTTTAAATTTTTTATAGAATTTTGTTGCTTTCAATATATTTTGTAGAGAAACTTAGTTAAAAAAACATTCACACTAAAACAAACCTTAGTCAAGAGCTGAAAATAAGACTAATATTTTTTCTCAATAACAAAATCTATCTATTACAGTGTTTGCTGCTGAATAATTTAGTATTACAGGTAAAGGGGTATAACACTGTTCTATGTCTCAAAAAAGTATTGGTATTGAGAGTGCTTCATTCAACCTTTTTGCTAGATTTGTCACTCTCTTCTTCAGATGATTTGGCTGCCTTTGCCTCGTCGAACTCCAATAACTGAATGGAAACAAAGAAAAATGCTATTACACTATAGCTAACCACATCAAGCAATCTTATAGCCTGTTTGTTCTTTTTGTTATAACTGAATTTAAAATAATCACTTTTAGAGTTTTCATCTTTTTGTTATAGCTTTTGAAGAAAAAAACTATTCTGAAAATAAGCTAAAAAGTATGAACTACTTCAAATGATTGTTACAGCTTTTGAAAAAAAAAATCATATTCAGAAAATAAGCTAAAAAGTATGAACTACTTCAAATGAGATGCCGTTGAGTAGCTTCTCATAAAAATCATTTTTATAAGTGATTGTTTTTAAAAAAGGAATTTTCAATACGATACACAAACACAACATCTTCTGCTTTTTTTAAGAATCTCTATCAAATAATCTCAAAATTATGGATTGTCAAAATCGCATTTTTAATAATCTGTAACAGAACTTTAGCTGTATATGACACAGCCACGTTTCCACTAATTTATGAATAATTTCGTAAAAATAATAGAAAGTCGCAGTCATTTAACGAGAGCCAGCTTCTATAACTTCTTTTAGTAGTGTCAAATAATACACTACAATACAGTTTTATCTCATTGACAATGAACCATTGTGCACTAACAACTAGAAAAGCTTTTCCCACTAAGTAGAATCAAGCAACATAGATCAAACGTGTCATAATAATTGTAATGAATTAAAAGTGAATGCTGAACATTTAACCCTATATTAGTAATTACTTCTAACAGACTATTCTCCAAACGATTAACCCTTCTTACCAGTCATTCAATACATCTTCCCTATGCATGCCCCAACCTCAATCTGAGACCCTGCTATTTTTATTTACTATGGGAACTACCTGAACTTTCCATCTAATGATTGTATTCTTAATCATATCTTCTTAGGTATGTTAACATTCTCATCTCCCAACATTTTGTGCATCTTGTTTTAAAAAATTGTCAGATGGTTTAATTGCAAGTGAAAAACCGTGACACTTGTGTATCGATGGTTCAAAGAAACAATAGCTCATATCTAAACTTTGTGAATTATAGATGGTTACAACACAAAACTGACGTGTTATATTTCAGGTGAAAAGGTGCAAACAAAAGAGATATGAAAAAAGAAAATAGAAAAGGAAAAATTAGGAAATGAAACAAACCTGTTTGACATCACCATTCCATATGCAATGAGCAGCCAAAAATCCAATAACAGCGGGTACAATATATAAAAGGGCGGGCTGAAAACAACGATACAAAGAAAAGCAAAAATGTTAATAGAGAAGATTGATCATAAAAAATCCATGACATATTCACATACTCTGCCAGTCTGACTTGTTAGTAGTGAATTTAACAATACTGTTACAACCCCCTTCCATGAAAAGCATATCAACAATAGGAAAAAGAATGAAACTGCAGATCCAGTCACCTGAGCTGCCTGAAACCAGTTCATCACAACTATTGTGAGGGCCAAGCCAAAAGTGTATCCTAAAAATGCACTCTTGAAATATTGGGGTTGTTTTCCTCTAGAAACATCAAAACGCAAGGCCAATGCTACAAAGATACCTGAAGGGAAAACACTTATCGTCAAAATAAATACAAGTGAGTGACAACCAAATTATTAAATGTAACTTATTATCTTCCAATACCGTACATGGAAATGGATCATATATCACTTAATTAAACACTTATTAAATAAGCACTTATCATTAAGTGTTTATATTTAAGCCTTTCTACAATCAAAGAGAGAGAACAAGAAACTCCTCATAAACTCGTTTAAGTTGTTTCTGTAAGTTATTATGGAACGTTTATAAAACTAAACTGAAAAAATGGGCATATCATAAATGGTTGAGGGCAAGTTTAGGGATGGAAGAGAAAGATGAGAGGAAAATAAATACCCTTGTCTGAGAGTTTTAAGAAGTAACTGACTCTATCTAATGAGATAAAGCTTGGAGTTTCAAAATTTATGGAGGGAGAAGGAAATGCAGGGAATAATGAGCTCAATAGATTGAGGTAAAATGAGGCTAAATAGATTTATATTTTAAAATCATACAAGTAACTTTTTCGACTCATAAATTGTGTTAACCCAAAAATGTGTTACGTTGAAACTTGACAGCTGTAAGTTGTAACCCTTTACCTCCTTCTTTCTAACTCATTAATGGAGAACACCTATTTCATTCCATCCCAATTTCTTACTGTTGCCTAGCAGAATCCAATATATAATATATAAACTAGGTACAAAATTTTAACATTGCATCTCACGAAAACATGGCCACATTTACACGAAAATTGAAAATACAGCAATACATCAACATAAAACCTTCAACCTACCAGGGATAACAATGTCACCAAGTCCAAGCATCGAAAATGGCCTTGCAAGATCTGATGTGGGGAACAAAAGCTGGAAAATGATTGAAATAATTAACAATACAAAGAAATAGTATTAACATATATTTTCAAAGTTTTATATGAAAATGAAAAAACAAAGGGCATTCGAATAAGCTAAGATCTTAACCTTTATTGGAGCATCAAATGATTTTGCAACGCTAACCATCACTGGCGTGAAGAAAACCCAGAAAATGTCGTAAAAAAAGAGCCCAACCTGCAAAAAGCAAAAATAAAAGATTAAAAAATGAATGTGTATGAAATACAATTAAATGAACGAGACCATTCAGAACAACTTGGTTCTTTTGCAGCCAAAGGATGGGTGATCTAGAAAACAAGATGCTGATAAATATGTAATATGTAATTAAAATTAAAGCAAAAGGGCTTTAGGCTTTAGCACCATAAATCATAATTGAAGAGAGAAAATACTTACCAACAGAATAGCACCAGTCTTGAAAGACCCAAGAGAGAGCATTTCAATTCCCTGTAAATATTAAAACATTGAATCACTGGTCAATTGACTGCTTACAACTTGGATGCAAATTTTATTTTGCATGAACAGTCATTAAAGACCATTTCTGTAGCTTTCTCATGTCTATTCTCTTAGAAATATGGCAACTATTATTTAGCACAGCTTACAGCTCAGATTATGCACAACAATCAGCAGATGGTAACCAAAAAATACCAACCACAACTAAAAAGATATATTTTCAAACCGGGAAAGTGGAATTCAAACAATTATGCATACGTAACAGCTTAAGCACCACACCTGTATACAGAAAGCAAGACCCAAGATGTTATTTGCCAGCCAATGCTTCTGTAAAGCATACCATCCACAAAAAAAGGTTCCAGGGATTGCAGCAACGATCTGTGACTTTGTAAACTCAATCTCCAAAGCTGTGTAAGAAAGGTGTAATGAAAAATATCATTCTGCATGATAGAAGCAAGTTATTGACTGTTGTCAACTAGATCAAATGCGAACCGCCAAGAAAGGCAAACCACAAATGCTCTGAGACAGCGAGATGATCATGTCATGATATATATATATATATATATATATATATATATATATATATATATATATATATATATATAAAGCGGGATCAAATTACACCCAAAGAGTTACACTCATTCAATAATTTCGTGTCGGATAAATATTTTTTAAAATCAGCCGTTGGATTGAAAACTAATATCACATGGATCATATCTATAAATTTTGACATTAATTTATAATCGTTTACTATCATATGTCATCAAGATGCGTCAAAATTAATGTTATATATAATTGCACTATTGACGTTGATCTTAACGAATCTTGATGACATAGAAAACAATTATAGATCAATGTCAAAATTTATAGATATGATCTATATGATATTAACTTTCAATCCAACGGCTGATTTTGAAAAATATTTATCCGAAACAATGTTATTGAATGAGTGTAACTCTTTAGGTCTAATTTGACTCCTCCTATATATATATATATAAGCTCATTAACAACAAAGATGATCAAGCTTTACATGTTTCGTCAAGAAAGGAAAGAAAAGAAACAATAGAAACATGTATGGTCATAAGACCATATCTTGCCAACATGTCCAGGAAATATAAATGTAGCAACATGTGGTGTTATTGCAGAATTATTTCTCTCAACTAATGACCGTGCCCTTACAAAAAGAAAACTTCATGCAAGCCCAAAAGGGTAATACAAATCCTATAGAAATTAAATGTAAATTGAAAATGAAACCAAAGACATTAGTCACTAGAACCAACTAGCCTAATAAAGATTGTCACAAAACGACTCTGCTGCAAATTATAACAACAAGACCATGTAAGTCCTACAAGTTTAGAGATACAGCATTATTCATTCACAGCAAGAGTACAGACAAATAAAGTAGCAAGCACATAACATACAGCGGAAATATGGAAAGTGCCAGACTATGAGGTCCTCATTCCAATGCTTTGGCAAAAATCGTTTGATAGATGGTAGTAATGTTGCCCTGTACAAAGAGAAAGAACAAAGGTGTCATAAAATAGCAAACAAAATTTCTTTAATAAGTGTTGTCTAGTGTCTACTTAACAAAAGGAAAACAATGAGCTAAAAAAAGAACATACGACAAGGCAACAATCCCCAGTACAAAGAAGTAGAGTGTCAAGACAGTGTTGACCAAGTCCTTAGATAGAAACTTGAAGAGCAAGAAAAGTGATAATAACATTGCACTCCCAACAAAGGGAAAACGCATGGCATGTTCATTGGACATTGTCTCCTACATTATTGCAAGGCAAGCAACTCACATAAGTCAGATCATGATTCTTGAGACTTGAAAAGATCTACAACACAGAAGAAATCGAGCATAAAAGCTACTACTTACAGCAGGTGGAGTTGGTTTGACAGAACGGTAACATCCCACAAACACAGTGACGCAAGCAGTCAAGATAACATTTACATTTGGATTTATTTTCACAACAAGAGGTGCTAAGGTTAAACCTGCAAGCAGAGATGAAAAAATGGTTAATAACAAAGATCATGTAAAGGGCCGAACTCTACCTTTCAATGATACAATAAAATTAGAAAACAAAGAACTTGAAAGCTATAAACATCACTCGTTTTTTACTTCACTCATCGAAAACCAAAATGTATACAACAGCACAACCATCTAAGCGTCAGATCAGACCCTGGAGAATATAGACAACAACTGCATTGTACTAAAATGCCTCAAGGGCAATTACACTTCTGCAACATTAAGCATACATTGGCACCACAAATTAACACACACATAAGTTTACTCCTAATACTTGAAGAAAATAAAAAAATAAAATGGAATAACAAGATAAAGAAGAAAAATAATCACATTAAAATTTACACAAGAAACACTCAACAAAAAGAAAAGTAACCTGCTAAAGCCAAATTCGCAATTCTCTCGGTATTTTTCATCTTTCAAAACTCAAAGCAAAAAATCTTGCCTCAACCTGCAATCAGAAACAACGCCAATTCCATAAACCCAAATGTATCAATATATACCAAAAAAAAAATATTTTTTATTTGATTTTACGAAACCTCCTGTTTGCAATAGAAAAATGCTGAGGTTGATTGCAGATCGGAGAAGGCAAGAACGAAATTAGGATGATTTTTGAAGAATTTAAAGGGTTAGGGTTTTAAGATTTCTACCATATTCAGAATTTTAATTTTTTATAACTTTTATTTTATTTGTAATTTGTAATTGTTAGCCCGCGGTTACCATGAAATGCATGAATGCAGATTTGGGTAACTAACCCACGTGGATTCGGGCATTTCCACCAATCACAAACTTGCTTATTGCCACGTAAGCTTTTGTTACTTTTTTTTTTTGTAAGTGTGAAATATTAAAACCCACACCTCATAGTCATAATATTCCTTTTTAAAAAAAAAATAGATTGGTAGTTAATTAATTTTGTTAGGGGAAAAGTTAAAACTTGAGTCATTGCAACACGATAATATTTTTTCTTGCCTTGTATATAAGGAAAAATATATTATTTTACATTTTTTAAAGAATAATTGATTTTATTTAATGTTTTAAAGTAGTAAAAAAGTAATTGTATAAATTATCTAATATATTATCCAAAAGAAATTAATGAAATAGATTTTTAACAAGTTTTTTTTCTTTTCAATATTTGGAATAAACTTTTTCCTTATCTATTGTAATTCCTATATATTGGAAGCATTTTGACTGAAATGGGTAAAATAGTTCATTAAGTAAATGAGTTTTTTATTCCTTTTTTGCTCTTGAAAAAAAGTAATTGACTTTTTCTATATATTGCAAGCATAAAGCATTGACTGAATTGAGTAAAATTGTTTATTTGACTGAATTCAGTAAAATAGTTTATTTGACTGAATTAAAAACATATTGACTTCTATTTTGTCTAGCAAATTTTTTAATCTCATTATATAATAGTTAATATTATTTTTTAAAAAATATTCTTTCTGAAAAATACATAATATACTCGCTGCCCATTATTTTGCGGTGCATCACACAAATCAAATAAAAATATTTTGTTTACTCTTTTTTTTACCAAATTTATATTTTAACTTGAATTTATGTTCTTCTATATTGTGAGATGGTATTGTTAATTTAAAATGTGATTTATTTGCATTGAAAAGCTTCTTTACATATTTTCAATGCATTATTGTTGAATTATTTTGTTATTATTTTCACAAATATATTTTTATTATTAAAGAAAATGGGTTGTGCAGTGTAAAATAATTTTATGTTAACATCCAATTGAATTAGGTACTTTTTCACATCAGACCATTTCATTCCACTTTTATGGTAAACCATTACAAAATAAATAATTCTAATTAAACGTTGATGTAAAATAGGTAAAACTATTTTACATCCATAGTGTAACACAATTAAACTCCTGCTATTATTTAGAAAGTCAATGCTCTATTTGCAAATTTATAAGCCCAAGATTTTCAAATTAAAAAAATTGTAATTGCATCTTTAAACTTACCAATATTTAAAATTAGGTTGTGAAATTGAAAATGTTTCAACTAGGACTCTAAACTTCTCTAGAAAAAAGATTATAAGTAAAAATAAATTATCGTGAGTATAAAGGCAACTCATAACTCATCTACTATATATAATTAAAAGAGATTCCTGCCACCTCATGTTATTTTCTGCACGTAAGCGAACCTTTGCCACCTCAGCTAAAAAGATGATGTGTATATCTTCCTAGAGAGTTTCCTATTCACTTTCTAAATAGTTTTTCCACTGACCAATCCGAATCTGCCCCAAAATTCATTATCTATTATCAATATCAATATAATCAATACAATAAATTACCAATTCATGTGCCATAAGTTACCAATTTCAATACAATAAATATCAATTATTTGTTCTCTATTATTATTTGATAACGGTTATTCTCCATAGTTTTTCCTCTCTCTCTTGATCAATCCGAATCTGCTCCAAAATCCATTATCAATATCAATATCAATCAATACAATATCAATATCAATATCAATCAATACAATAAATTACCAATTTATGTGCCAGTAATTACCAATTTCAATACAACAAATATCAATTATTTGTCCTCCATTATTATTGATAACGGTTATTCCTCTATAAATATTTTCAAATTGAATATTATATAGTATCATTACTGGAAAAAAAATTTAATAGAATTTATAATATCTACGAAATCTATCACATATCACTTATTAGATAACTAAAATTAATATTTAAATCAAATAGAGATATAATTTTGAATTAGGCCAACAATTTGTTTTTCTATTTTTTCTTATTATATCATTACTCATTTGGACTTAGAGAAAAATTTATATATTTTCTGAAATATTGATATTGTTATGTATATTTTAAACTTTTTTCAAGTAGTAAATTATTATTATTTTTTGTACAACCCAACACATTTTTTCTAAGGACAAAATCATGAAATCTTACTATTTTGATAAAATAATACGTTGGAGTGTATAAAAAGTAGAAATCGTGAAATCTGGTGTAAACCAAATTAAATAAGTAAATTTTGATACACAATATTTTAATAAATGTTA
>JBBPBP010000001.1:62210275-62244885 GCA_037974735.1 Cicer chorassanicum
AAAAAATTTGTGTTTTGTTTCTCTTATTAGTTATCAATGCATATATTTACCGTGAGCATTATTTCAATCTTTTTTTAATATGTGTAGGAAAAAATGTTAAAACTTTAAAAATTCCTACATAACTTATATACTTTAATAAAAATAGAGTTTACAATTATCAATTATATAATTTATCTTTTAAATCATGGTTAATATTTTATGTCTATAGACCATCAAAAATCAGCTAAATTGTACAAATTTGATATTGTAAATAAAGTTCAAATCTAACTTGAAACGGTTGTAAAATTGTTAATTTTTTTTATGATAAAACTTTTACAAGACATTGTTATTTTATCTTTTTTTAGCAGTAAAAATATTCATTTAATTACAAACTCTACAATATCTTTTATCGCATTTTTTTATAACTTTAAAAATTTATAAGATTAATACTATATATATATATATATCACCTTATAAAAAAATTAAAATTAAACCCGTGCAAAGCGCGGGTCATATTCTAGTTAGAACAGTTTCAAAGTGACACGAATTATAAAAAAACAATGTATTATTCCACCAATATGAAGAAATAAAATTTCAACCTCGTCCTTCTCTAGCCTACAAGACCAAATCCAATCAACTGCCTACAAAAAATTGTTTTCAAAACTAGCCTCTATGCATCTCTCAAGCAAGAAAAATATAACATGATTTAACACACAAAAAAATGAGTATTTTTTTGGTAACCAACACAAAGAGTCATGTTTATCAATAGGATAAATCTTGTCAAGTTTCGTCATCATACTCACGACCTCAGCATTCTCTAAATCATTCAAGTTTTTATTCAACTTGAATTTCCATTCCCATAAACTATTTGAGATCTCACCCATGTTAGCCACCATGTTGTCCTTTTCACTAGCACACAAGAATAAACGAGGGAAACTCAATTTTAGTAGTTGATTCCGACACCAAGTGTCTTTCCTAAAATATATACTATCACCTCTTCCCAATACTCTCAATAAAACCAATTAACCTCAACATCAACATCCCGCTTTACCACTAAATAAAATACTCCTCAACCACAAAGAATATTTTCTTCCAAATTTAGATTTCCTTCGAATTCGAATTAAGCAATTTATTTGTAACTTGTCTAGATCTAAATCTAATTAGTTCATGTCAAATAGTGTTCGATTCATTTAAACATCTCCATTGCCACTTGCTCAATAATATTATATTGAACAGTTCTATGTTCATCACTCCTAACCCACCCTCATTTTTTCGGGAGACATACCTTATCTCAACTCATCCAATTTATTTTCTTATTTTCCAAACATCCTCCCCACAAGAATCTTCTTTGAATTTGAGAAATTTCATTAATCACTTTCTTTGGAGTTTTATAGAAAGAAAAATAAAACAACAGTAGACTACTCAATACCGATTCTCCATTATTTAAAATTATGTCAGTCATTAACATTTAAATTATTTGTAATCAAGTTATTGGATTTATGAATTTAATTACAAATTATAAATTATTTAATTAAAAATGATTGATTTATTTTTTTTTGTTCAATAGTTTAACTATTAATTATTGAGATGTTTAGAAATTTAATTATAAGTTTTCTTACTTAAAAGACCTACTTAAAAAATCTCAAAAAATCTTGTAAGTACAACTTAGTTAGTAGTTACAATGATATTTATATGTAGAAACTTGCTTGGTAGTAACATGTAAAACACTTACTTAATACTTTGATCTCCAATTAATTAATGAAGAGAAAAAAAAAACAATAATCTAAAATAGATTTATTTTGTATTTAAAGGTGTTCGTGGGTCGGTTTTTTTCGATTTTGATTAAATTTAAAGTCCAAACCAATCAAAAGTACTTAGTTGAGTTTAGTTCGGATTTATATGTTTTTTAATAAAATTATTAAGAAAGTATAGTTGTTATAATTCTAATATCTAAATTTGTCCTTAACTATATATACTAATATAGTATTATAATTTCTATCTCTACTCAAAAGCCCAAAAGATTACATCCCTAAACATCAGTCTCAAATCTCAATCAAGAGGTCATGACAATACTTTTTTATTACATCAAGACAATATATAAGGATGCTTAAATCTTTATTCCCAAATGCAGTATCTAAAGCTACCTTGATAGATGAAAATTCAATGACACAACTAACAAAACATCATCTATATAGATAGCCAATGCAATGAAAGATGAAGCAGGAGATGTGTCGTGGATAAGGTAGAAGACGTGTCTAGGTTGAAATGATGTCATAATAAATTTTAGTTTAAATACATTATATGTTATTTGAGTTTTTGTGTGTCATAAGTTAGTCTTTATAGACAATAAATATTTAGGTCGTTATCGTTTATATATGTTTTTCGTCCAAGTCCGTTAATGTTTTTCAAACTTATTGATATTCATGTTGCTCAAAATGAAATGAAGTTTTCGGTTGAAAAAATATATTTCAAACCTTCAATTTTGGTTCATCGATGACTTCTTCTCTAATTTATTTTGAATTTCTAGGTATGGTATATGCATCAAACTAAAATATTAAAATCCAAAAACCCATTTTAAATCCATAAACTGAAAGCATCTCACGTGAGTTTGTATGAAATATGTTATTGTTATTATCTTTTTCTCATCATTTACTTTCAAAATGTTTTTGTTTGCACTAATTTGAATCAAATCTATAAAAAGATGAAATTAATTTTTAAATTCAACTTCTAGATTTGAAGCATATATCTAAGAACACAAAAAGAATGAGAGAAATTTGTCATTTTTTAACTCCAATTTGGATTTTAGATATCTTTTTTCATCAAGATCGTCAAACGTCTCATTTTCTCTTGAATAATTTTCTGAGTTTGAAATCCATAATTATTGATAAATTTAAAAAACATCAACGAAGTTAGACATAAAATTGATAAAAAAGATAACAATGTAAATGTCTATAGACTAAAATGATGAAATTGTTTAAAAAAATTTAAATAACTCATTTGTTATAATTAAACAATAACTTAAAATATTATATGACGCATTTAGTCTAAATTTTAATATTAAATCTAACTCATGTATTTTTAAGACAAATGTTAATACCAGTTCTAAAAGTCATTTCTAAATAATTATATTTAAATTTTCTAAGCACTTGTTAAAGAATTATATTTAAATTTTTTAATTAAAAATATTATAATTAGACTTTATTTCTACTCAACATTAGATTATATTAATTGAAGTGTCCTAAGAACACTTATTGAATAATCACAATTCAACCTTAGATTAATCGAGTACAATCACATTATAGTGTAACCAACCAAACCAAATCAAATCAAACAAAAAATCGACTAACTCTAAATTCAACTCATTAAACCAACTCGAACATTGTTATAACACATGTGATAAGTGTAGAATAAGACTCCATGTTAACGCTCAACTGTTCGATCTTGATCAACGTATAAGAATATTTCACATAATAAATCTAACTATGTGATTTAAATTGTACAATCTAAGATCAACGACGGAGATGAACTACCGGGTGAAACTACGTGTAATTGATACCAAATCCAATCCAAATTCCAATAACATTGGTTTCGCGGTGGAAAGCGCAACGGAATCAATCAAGCTTCTCCATCTTCCATTATTACATTGATTGATTTCGAAGGAAGTGAAAAAACGAAGAAGAATGGCACAAGTTGCAGTTGCAGTTGCAGCAGCGTTCAAATTCAACTCTGCAATTTGCAAACCTACTCACCACCACTCCTTCTTCTCTCCACCTCCCACCTTCAACATCAAACACCCTCCCAATCCACGTCTTTCTCACCATTCCCACTTCATGCTTCGTTCTCCCTCTCCCACTTCATGCAATATGAACAAATCAGGTACTAAACTATATCTCCACCATTAAATCAATTTCTAAACTAACTAACTAATCACAACCGTCTTTTAACTAATTCAGTTACAACAACCACTACCAACTAACGTAACTGTTTGGTTCAAGTTGGGTTTTGTTTGTGGCATTTTATCGAACACCTTGCGTGTTGTGCAAGAGTAAAAAAAAACATCTTCTGTCGTTTATCTTATCTTATTATGTTTCGGATTGGTTGGTTTGGTTAGATATGATATCACAATTGGAAATGGGGAAACCAGAGAAGCATAAGAGGGAACAGGAGAAACAAGTCAACGGGATATTCTGGGTCATACTCCTCAACATTGGAATATTCGTGGCCGACCATTTTTTTCAGGTACTTATATACTTAGCTTTTGCATTTCTTAATTAACTTATGTGTATGATTGCTTATCAAAATAAAAAAAAAAAAAAAATCTTATGTGTGTGCTTATCTTTGGGATTTTTCATATATATGGGGATGGGTAACTTAACTGGTTTGAGCTAAATGTTTATTACTGCAAGGACCAGGGTGGTGGTGATGATAAAAAAAAAACAAAAAACACATGTATAGTCTTCACAGCCATCGGGAAAATTTAAGTGAATTATCAATTTAGTCTTGAATTTTTTGGGGTTGGACAAGTTTACAAAATTGCCAATGATTCATGAAATTAAAAATCTTCGATCACATTAGTCTATTTACAACAATTTCAGACAGACATCTAATTGATTGACCCAAAAGATCTAATGTGATCGACTAAGTTGAGGATTTTCAATTTTATAGATTTAGAATTTCGTTAATTTTAATGACTAAATTGTTTGTATCTTACAATTTAAAAGACTACATTTATGATTAACTTTTACATTAGTAACCATAAATGTAAGACTTGTGAAACATATCTAGACCATCCAAATAAACCTAATACTTTCAAACTCACTTTTCCCCAGTGTTGTCAATTGCGAGTAGTTGGTTCAAATTCTCCTATGCTACATTGCTATAGCGTCGCTATAGCTATTTGGCAATATTTTATAGTATAGAGCATATCGCAGAACAATAACAATTTGTTCAAATTCTACTATGCTATAGTGCCGCTATAGATGCTATTTAACAACACTTCTTTTCACTTTTGAACTATAATTCCCTACAAAAATCAATTATTTTTAACCTTTTCTTGCGAACTTACACTATGATTTTGTTCCCATTTAAGTATTTCCTTATGATGAATGGTTTTACGTCACTTCTTCTGTAGGTTGATGGCATCAAGGCTTTATATTTGTTTCACAAGAGGCCTGATTGGTTCCAGTTTCTCACAGCAACATTTTGTCATGCTAATTGGTAAGTTCACTCTTCTTTCATTTCAGTTTTTTTCTAAAAAAATTGCATTGCACAGGAACAGGATTGGAAACTTTTTTTTTATTCATTTTATATTTTTGGGTTTGTGAACGATTTTCTCATTATCTCTTTTTACAATCTGATGAATGCTTTAACTTACACAGGAAACATCTTTCTAGCAACCTTTTCTTCTTATACATTTTTGGTAAGGCTGTGACAGGGTCTGTCTTCTTTCTACAATGTGACTTGTCATCAGATTGAAGCATGAACATTTGTTATATCGCTGCTTTCGCAACAGGAAAGCTCGTTGAAGAAGAGGGAGGAAGCTTTGCTTTGTGGCTTTCTTACATTCTTACTGGTGTTGGAGCAAACCTTGTTTCCTGGCTTGTTTTACCAAGAAACACAGTCTCAGTAGGAGCTTCTGGTGCTGTTTTTGGGTTATTTACTATCAGCGTCCTTGTGAAGGTACCTGAAATTGTATTCTGATATTTATTTTTTGTTCTTTTATTTCCAATTGTTCATCCAAGTTCATACACTTTTGGTTGATCTTGATTTAGATGTCCTGGGATTGGAGGAAGATCCTTGAAGTGCTTATATTGGGTCAGTTTGTTATTGAGAGGGTAAGCATGAGCAACAAATGTTTTTTTTTTTTTTACCCTGTAAAGCAAACTCTAACTGATTGCAGAACTTTGCAAAAGTTACTATGATGAAAATATCACGACCTTTCAGATTTGCATCTTTTATAGATAAATTGGAATTCTAATCCTGTAAATTTCACGGGTGTACTTTGTCGGCTAAAATGTGATTATAATCATTTCCAGGCCGTAATCATTGTTTTGAGACTCAATGATTGAAATAACGATAAAATACATGTAGGTGTATAACAAACTATGAATCAGTTAGAACCTTAACTATTGATTTTTCAATTAACGGTCACAGCCCTGCACTTTAAATAACCTCTAAAGCGAACCCTTCATTTCAAATGTTTTAAATACAACATTATGTTTGTCCAGTATCATGATGTGTGACTCACGCTGCATAAATGACTTGCAATATATTATGATGTCTTTCATTTTTTATACTGATCATTTAATTATTTACTTGTTTAAAAAATCTAATCTTTTGGACTAGTTATTTGGGTTATGCTTGAACAACTAGGAGCATCAGTGTCCTTTATAATTGATCTGTTCTTTGCGAGTGTAATAGGTTATGGAAGCAGCCCAAGCTTCGACATCATTACCAGGAACCATTCGTGGAGGCTACTCATTGCAAAATGTCAATCATATTGCACATCTTTCTGGTGCTCTTGTTGGTGTTCTCTTGGTTTGGCTTCTTAGCAAAGTTCCTTCCGATTCTTCAGACCGATAATCGACTTTGGAATTGTTGAATGGCTGCGATTATTTATAGAGGAGAATCATGCTACTTGTATAAATTTTATACTGCGATTGTATATTTAACAATGAAATGTAATAATCTGAGATGAGGTTCACTTCCTCAACTGCATATAAATGTAGATGCAATATTGTGGAAATAGCATTTCGCACCCCAACCAATATATTACAGTAGGGTCGTAAAATCGCATATTTTCGGTTTAGGTTAGATTGAATCATAGTTTACTTAAGTTCTTTTTGTTTTTAAATGTTTTTTAAATTCACATTTTTAGCAAAAAAAATTATGTTATCATATTTTTTTCAAAAACATAATGTAACATTTTTACCGTAAAAATATGGTTTTTGTGTTTCTTGTGTGTCTCAAACAAGATTCTGCATCTTCTATCTATAATGAGGTTACAATAATTATATTCAAATACTAGGTTGTACAGTCAAGGAATAATAAAATCATACTATGGTTTTTGTGTTTCTTGTGTGTCTCAAACAAGATTCCACATCTTCTATCTATAATGAGATTACAATAATTATATTCAAATACTAGGTTGTATAGTCAAGGAATAATAAAATCATACTTTGAGTTTTAACACTCATCCTTAAGTTGGAGTATACATATCACTAAATTTGTTACATATAGATTCAACTCGAGGACCCCTAAGTGACTTAATGAATATGTCAGTCAATTGATCTTTTGAACCAACAAAATATGTTGTGATTTCTCCGAAAAGAACTCTGTCTTTACAAAATGATAGTTGATCTCTATGTGCTTTATTCTCTCATGGAAGACCGGATTGGAAGCAATATGAATTGCAGTTTGGTTATCACAAATTAGTTTCATACGTTGACATCTCCTAACTTGAGTTGGTCGAATAACTGTTTTAGCCATGTAAGTTCACAAGTTGTTGTAGCCATAGCACAATACTCTGCCTCTACACTCGATCTTATGACTATGTTTTGCTTCTTGCTCCGCCACGTTATCAAATCACCTCCAACAAGGACACAATATCCATAAGTGGATCTTCTATCTGATGGTGACCTTGCCCAATCAGCATTAGAGTAGCCAACAACTTCGGTGTTACATTTGTCTTCATAAGTAATCATTTGTCTGGTGCATTCTTGATATACCTAAGAATATGAAGCACAACATTCTAGTGACTATCACATGGAACATTCAAAAATTGACTGACTACACTTACAACAAATGTAATATCAGGTCTAGTTACTGTAACATAATTAAGTTTGCCAACAAGCCCTCAATATCTACCAGGTCTTACAATGGCTCCCTCTGATCTGGTAGGAGCTTGACATTGGGATCCGTAGGAGTATCATGTGGGCGACAATAAAGCATGTATGTTTCTTCAAGTATATCAAGGGCCTATTTCCACTGAGTAATTGTTATACTTGTCTTAGACTGAGCAACCTCAATTCCCAAAAAATATTTTAGCGGCCCCAAATCTTTAGTTTGAAAGTTTTGAGGCAAATGTTGTTTGAGCTGATAAATGTCAACCTGGTCGTTACCGGTGGTCATGATGTTATCAACATAGATAAGCATGTAGATGCAAGTGGTTGGTGAATAGTGCAAGAAGAAAACAAAGTAATTAGCTTGACATCTAATCTTACCATACTCCTGGAGCACGATACAAAACCTCCCAAACCAAGCATAGGGAGATTGTTTTCGGGCCATATAGAGATCGACGTAATTGACATACCAAGTGAGAGGTACCGCTAACAGTGAAGCCTGGTGGTCGTGCCATATACACCTCATCTCGTAACTCACCATGCAGGAAAATATTTTTTATGTCCAATTGATAGAGAGACGAGTGATGAATAACAGTTATGGCAAGAAAAAGTCGGACATATGCGATTTTGGAAATTGGAGAAAAGGTATCCCCATAGTCAAGGCCGAAGATTGTGTGTATCCTTTTTCCACAAGACGAGCTTTTAAGCGATTAATCTTTCCATCAAGCCCAACTTTGATTATATAGACCCAGCGACACCCCACTATGGTTTTGCCATCAGGTAAAGGTACCAAATCCCATGTCCCATTGGAGTGCAAAACAATCATTTCATTTATCATTGTCTATCGCCAGCCAGGATAAGACATAGCTTCACCTGTAATTTTCAAAATCGACACAGAATCCAAGGAAGCCACAAAATCATAATAGGATGTAGATAATTGATTACAATTCAAATGACAAGCATAAATAGGATTATGATTTCAAGATGACCTGTTACCTTGGGGAGTGGGTGTTGGACGGGGCCTTCGTTGGTAGGTGCGTAGGGTGGTGCTAGAGACATGGGTGGGAAAAGAGATAGGGGGTGCAATTGGGAGATTAAGGACCTTTGGAGAAAAAGATTGTGACCGATCATAGTCAATAAACTCTTTTGTAGTAGAGAGAAAGAGGGGGTATGTCTCAAAGAAACTGACATCAGTAGAGGCAAAGTATCGTCAAAGATCTGGAGAATAGCACCGCTAACCTTTCTGCAAGCGAGAGTAGCCGAGAAAAAGACACTTAAGGGATTTTGCAGCCAGTTTATCACTTTGTTTTGGGTTAATGGAGGCGCGTGGATCTCACACGCAGATAAGGATCCGGCACGTGGAGGCACGTGCGTTAGAGTTTGGCGGTGCAAAAAATGTCACTGTGCTCGCCGAAGGATTGTGCAGCGGTCTGTGGTGGTAGGTCACATTGGAGCAGTACACACACAATTGGAATAGTAAAGCACATCTGGAACAGCACATAATTTTAAAGAGAAAAAAAAAGTTTATTGGAGAGCTGGAAAAAGGAGAGCAGCTTTAGGATGTACCACTGGTGATACTATGTAAAAATATGTTTTTTGTATTTCTTGTGTATCTCAAACAAGACCACACATCTTCTATTTATAATAAGGTTATAATAATTACATTCAAATACTAGGAACTTATATTTGACTAGGAGTTCTACCAATGAACCTAGGAAGTTGTACCGTCAAGAAATAATAAAATCATATTTTGAATTCTAACATTTACTATTGTTTTAACATTAAATATATACACAAACAATAAATATCAAAGTTATAAATTTCATCGTAAAATATTTGCACGCATGAAAATAACTAAAGTTGTAGGAGCCTAAAATAACATAAAATATCTGCAAGTATTAAAGTAATCAAAGTGCAAGATCCTAAAATAACCAAAAAATAGTTGATTCGTCATGGGCCAAGCCTTCTAAAATCATAGGTTTATAAAAAAATTAAAATTTACCAAAAAAGAATTGGGGAAACTGGGTCGACCGATTTTACCCGAGCCAATTCCAATTTTACCCAGTACTAAATATAAGTGATCGATTTTCTTATTTTAAAAACTAAATCCACTCAATCCAAACTATTTTTCTGAATCGATCCAGATCAATTTTACTGATTTGATTGTTTTATTCCACTCATGAACATTCTATAATTGTAATGTGTTTCGTAAATAATTTCGTCAAATTGAAAGTTTGATATTTGAACATTGTATCGAAGAACATTTATCAAAAGAATGTGAACCTTTTGATTAAAATTCTTTATCTAAAAAAAATTAGTCATCAACTTTTAAAGATACTCTCAATTCATATAAAAAACATTACTTCTCTTACGTTAAAGAATATATTTAGGTCGGTCAAACCAGAGTTTTTTAATATAAACAATGTTAAAGATTTTTTAAAAAGTTTATTTAACTAAAAAAATCATTCTATAAGTTCATTAAAAAAAACATTTTAAATCTATCATGCGAACTAACTTTAGTAAATATGAATAGTGTGCTTCAAAAATAGTACGACCTTTGTACAAATTCTCTTTTAATAAGTCCATTTTTTGTTTAGTGATAGTACAAATTTTGAATTCTGCACTATTTCAAATAAATACTCCGTCTAGTTATTATTATAAGAAAAAAATAGCATCAAAATTTGATCATTATTATAAATGACTATTTTTGACTTATTTAATGTTAGTATTTTTAATATACTCATTTTAATTAAAAAAATATTTAATATCAATATTTGAACGTTTGACATTCAAAATAACAATTTCGCAAATTTGATTGCACCGGAGAGTATATTCTATTGTCTCAACTTCTCAAGCTTTAGAAGTAATTAAGCATATACTGAAAGTAAAATTTCCACGGTCATTTTTCGCGGCGGTTCCAAACATGCTCTAATATCCATGTAAAACGCAAAACCTTTATCATTTTACATATTACCATTGAAAAATACAAGTATACAACCAACTTGTTGTTTTGAATACTCTTCTTTCTCCATTTGTTTTCAACTGCCAACAACTTTAATCCCAAGGGGTTGACCTAGAGGAGTATGACATAACATACTTGTATCCTATTTTGCAAGTTGGAGTTTCCATTTTCTTTAGAGTGAGATAAATATAATTTCATTTATAAGTGTTTAATAAATTCAGAGATTTTCTTGTCTTAGACAGACCAGAGTGTCATATTTTCATCTTAAATTTTATTATTATAAAAAGTACAAAGTTTAATTAGAATAACCATCGTTGGACTATGGACGAGACTCCATCCCCAAAGCTTATCCACACACAAATCTATTAGGTAGAGACTCTACCAAAGGCTCAAACTTGGCTCATGAAAATTGTGAGCAACTTTTCAGAAGTGTATATCAAGACAACATAATTTGTCCGAAAGTGTATTTTCAGATGACACAAATTGTGTTTTTCTGAATATGTACATCCAAAGTGAACTCGAGGGTGGAAAAAGGTCCTCCCTAAAAATTTAGTATTGGATCGTCACTGAGACTAAGGCTTGTTCTTCAATAATAAAGAAAGAAAAACAGGAATGTAAAAGCTAGAGATATTGAAAGTTGCAAAGAATAACATTCAAGTCTTTTAAATATTTGATGACGTGAAAATGTAAGGAGTACTTAGGTTTTACAAAACATGAAAAGTTTTTGTTGAGCTACATCAAAAAGTGATTCCACACTTCACCTCTCAAACCTTTTTAGTTTAGGAATACAGATGAACATGAATTTGCAAGTTGGTATGTACCATGCTGCTGACCTTGAAACTGTTTGTGACACATGATGGAAAACCCTTCACCAAATCTACAAACTTGAGAATAACACTTGAATTTATTTGTGATCAATGTATTTCTTCTAGCTGCTAAACCTGTACCTTTTTTATAAGTCGAACCTACCGACGGAGGCTGCAAGAGACTACTTAAAGAAGCACTATGTGGCTTTTGGTAAATTATCTCTGAGCTTGTAGCTGTACTTTCATCTTCCTCTATAAAATTGATCATTTGTTTGGTTCTTGAAGTTCTTGGTAAAGTATTTGCCTCTTTTGTTAATCCAGATAAACGCCAAGCTTTCGAAACAAGTGAAATTGTGGACTTCTCGGGTTGAACATGAAAATCTTCCATTAATTGGAGTATTTCTTCGGATTTCCATGGCTGTTTTGATTCTGCATATCCCCAGATAAGTGCTTCAAAAGTCTTTACATTTGGAGAAACCCCTAATTCACACATCTTGTCGAAGACCTTCATCGCATTGTCCATTCTGCCAGCACTGCCCCATCCACTTATGACATTTGTAAATATAACAACGTTTGGACGGACACCTGATACAATCATGTCATTAAGCAGTTCTTCGGCTTTTTGTGTTTCTTGTGCTCGCACGTAACCTTTAGCTAGAATACTGTAAGCATGCACATCTGGCTTTACACCAGATTTCAACATGTTATTGTAGATTTCCTTGCATTTCTCCAGGAATCCAGCTTGGCTCCATGCATTCATTATAGTGCTGTATGTTACAACATCTGGTTGGATTTGAAATTCTTCCATCAACCTCAGCACCTATATATAGAAGGATGTTCACCAATAATTACAAGGTTGAATGCATACATCAACAACAATCAAGCCTTATCCTACTAAGTAGGGGTTGGCTACATGGATCAGATAACGACATAATATTCTATCATATAGCATATCTAACTCATTAATCTCAAGGTCTTTCTTAATAGTTTCTCTTATAGTTTTTCTCGGTCTTCCTCTGCCTCTACCAATAAGATGGATTGCATACATATCAGAAATTAAACTATATCCACTTTTTGTTCTGTAGATGGTTACAAAAATGACAAACCTAATCACATATAATCCTTAAACTGTTTAATCAAGAAGCAATGCAACAGGACTAAGAAGATGGAGACATGTTTATAACTGGAAATATGTATAAAAAGCATGCAAGTGGTAAATTTCAGAAGAGTTCTACATATAGAGTAGTACTTTACAATGTTCGAACATAACATTGCTATTGGTAATTTTCTTTCACCATCGCTCTCTGCTTTACTGTATAATGATTATAATATGAATGTCGAGAGGGTATGAAGTTAAGAGGTCCAACTGATTCTATGTTGAATGCATCTAAAATTACAATCAATAATCAACACTTCAACAGTTCATTCGGTCATAAAGAGATTCAAAGCAAGTTTAACAAGTGAAAATATACCTCATCAACACCGTCTCTATCCATCTTATCCACAAAACCATTAACCAGTGCATTAAACACAATAAGATTTGGCTGCATCCCCAAATCCTTTATCCTGTATATGAACTGTAGGGCTTCCTTAATTTTACCTTCTCTACAATATCCAGTTACGACAACAGTGAAAGTTCTCGCATTTGGTTCGAAACCTTTCCTCTGCATCTCTAAAACCATTGCTTCAGCCTCAGAAGTCTCACTATTATTAGCATAAGCCGTTGCCATAGTGTTGAAAGTAACAGCATCAGGTAGCATTCCAGAAGCAGACATATTACACACCATATTCCATGCCTCAGACACGTTCCCCGATTTACACAATGCTCTGATAAGCATATTGTATGTCCTGAGATCTGGTTTCAAATTTCCATTTGTTGACATAAGATTTAGCAACTTCATTGATTCTTCAGGTTTACCTACAATCCCATACCCTTTTATCAATGTGTTATAAGTGCCAGTGCTAACTGTTAGTCCACTTTCTTTCATTTTCTTAACAGTTTTGTTTGCATCTTCCATGTTTCCAGATTCAGCGAACGCATTTACAACAGCATTATAAAATATTGAGTCGGGATTCATTTCTTTTTCTTCCACTTGTGAGACAATGGAATGTATAGATTTGAAGCACTTCTGAATGGTCAAGGCTTTTAGCAAGGATGTGTATGTTATTAAAGATGGCTGGTGCCCTTCTTCAATCAATTTATCAAAAATCACATTAGCTGCCTGTGGTTTTCCGCATTCAATCAGAATATTCATTAATTTTGATCTTGACCGTACAACTCGGCAACTTTTTTTGCATATGCAGAAAGTGCAGGTCAGTTGACTTCCTGAATTTTCATCCTTTGCAATTCCATTCATTTGATTGTTGCTATCAGAATGACTCCCCTATCAAATTATATGCCAAAGTGTTAGAATAGCAACCCCAGTTCAAAAGAAAACAGATACGATAAATACAAACAAAAAACAGTGATTTGATCACGGAATTTGGCAAATTGTGCCTACATCTCCAACTGCATAGCAGCTGCAATACCTTTCTATTATTCAAGGTTAGGGTTATAGATTACAGCTTGTGTTCAAAAAATACTACGATCCAGTTTACAAGGTTATTCCTAATCAGTATCGGTCGATGACCAACAAACGCTTGGGCCTCGTCCCCCTCGAGTGACCTGCTCATTTATCACTACACGATGAGCCATACCCAACACAATGGGTGCACAATCATTATTAGCAAGTAGCAATTTCCAAAAGCTGCCAAGAATTAATCAACATCATATATGAGGTCAGTGACATCCATCCATTGCTAAAGCCAAATCATCCCAAAGGCCTCAAATGTATAGAAAATTTTAAATCAAACATAATAATAATGATTCATAGAATATCCACTAAAATAGATACAACATTGAATACACACACGCATATAGCCAACTTAGAATTAAAAGCTCTCAGAATCATATCCAACTAGTGAAAAACATGAACAAAAATCAGTGAAGCAGTGAGATAAAAGCACTCATAAGATGGTTATCATAAGTTAATTTTAAACCTTATCAGTTCTTGTTTGAAATAGCCCTTTTCCTTTCTTCATGTTGGCAATTCTTGATTGGTTTCTGCTGCTAGTTCCAGAAACAGTGTCATCATTATCAGGTTTAACCATATTCTTCATCTTTAAATTGGTATTTGTTAACCTCAATCAACTGACAATGAAACATGAAACCATTAGAAGGCCACATTATTACAATTGTGAAAAGCAAAAGAATAACATAGAAATGTCCTTATGTACATGAAATTATGGCATTTTAACAAGAACTGAAGATAATAGGAGAGAAAATTATTTGAATAATCTTCTATTCATTTTAACGAGTATAGCAGCATAATATGGTAGAAAAGAAAAACATAATGTTAATGCAATAGAATGCCATGATTGATGACAAAATCCACCCTTTTGAAAAAATAAATACCAACTTTCTTCCTACCATATCCTACTTCTTTTTTTTTTTTTTGTAAATCAGGTATACTCTGCGTGCAACTGCGTAACCCTAAGACAAAGTTCTCATTTTTAAAGCTAAGACAATTTTGGGGATTTCACAGACAAGAATTCAAAATGCAAGAGACAATAACACTAAAAAAATAGAACAAATTAAAACCTTAACACAGAAAATCATCAAGAAATAAAATGGAAGAAGTGGCACGAATGAGATTAGTGAGTATTAGTTTAAAGTTTAAACCTTGTGAATTGAGGAAGTGTTGAAAATGGAAGAAGTGGCACGAATGTGAAAGACACGACACGAGTGGGTTACAATTTATGCAGTGTAGCAGTGTTTAAGGACAGGTGTCGTTTTGATGTCCAGAGGAAACATATAGAAAAGATAAGATATTTGTCACAATAATTATATCCACAAAAAACCAATCCTATTATCACAAACACAGCATGCGATAAGGTAATAAAATAAAAAAGTTAAATCATTATTTTAGTTGTTAAAAGTGTAAAGGGTTCATTTGTTCTTCATTTAGTAAAAAAATTCAAATTAGATTATTGAAGCTTATATCAATTTAGTTTTTGATATTAAGTAGATTGTTAATTCACTTAACTAGGTGAGTAAAAGTTAATGTGGTATATAATAATAATAATAATAATATGTTTCTATATAACTTTCACATGTATAGTTGATTTGGTAAAGACTAACATGATGTTAAAATTAATACGAAATCGTTTTTTTTATTTTAAAATTAGACAAGTTTGATCACTTATTCTAATTTTTTAACTACAAAATGACAATGTGACATATTTTAAATAATTTAGCATATGATACGATAATGTAATTGATTAACACTAATGAAATCGTAATTAAACACTCTAAAAATTTAACTTTTCAACTTACTTTTTATTTTATTTTTATAATTTAATTAATAATAAATAAATAATTAATATATTTATATGATTTTATATCACGAAATTAGACTTTAAAAATATAGTATCAATTCTATCACGGTTATCAATGGTTAAAAAATTGAAAGTACTCATTTATTATTTATCTTTCTCACGTGTTCTGCATGTTCTTCTCCTTCACCGGCAACGCCAAAATCCAACCACCACACTTTGATTGAAACAATTGATGTCTCTACCACCACTCTCTCACACAATATGTTAATTCTCAGAAAACAAAATGAAGTGTTTTTCATGAAGGAAAAAAAATTATAAACATGCATGACGATTTATCTTCATCTTCTTTGTTCTGAATATGTGAAAGTTTACATTGTTTTTAGAATGGTGGTTGTTACTCTTATTTTGCACTTTCGTAGATGTTTTAGAACATATGATAACGGTAATTAGCATGGAGTATGAACTATGAAGAGGATGAATTATGTGTTTGGGGTGATGTTGAAATTGATTGTCTTAATAAGTTTGTGCTTGAAGATTTGGTCTTGGAATTGAGTATGTATATCTGCTTTGAGAAAATATATTGGATGATTCATGACAATGGGTTTTGTGAAGTTGGTGACCGACTTTGATATTCTAGATTTGTGCATCACTCCCCACAACAACAATTATGAAGTTCATGTTTATTTTAAACACTCAATATCAAAATAAATTAGATATAGTTGATGATCAAGTGGATGAAAATGTTGCTAAAAAGGTAATTGAGAATGTTGAAGAAGATGTTGCTGAAAAGGTTCATGGAAATGTTGATGAAACTGTTGCTGAAAAAGAAAATGTTGTTGAAAATATTGCAGAAAAACAAACACAAGTTGAATATGACATGTTACAAAATATTATATTTATCACTTTAATTAGTAAAATATTGTATACTATTGATAGTGTTCTACATTTTCAAGGATTAAAACAATAGTTTATCTAAAAAATAATTATGAGACGAGGATACAAATGTGATAAAAAGAACAGTTAGATATAGTCAAATTGTAAAATTATAGCGAGAAAAGCTTTAATATTAGAGAAAAATATGTCTAATGTTTAACAATCAAAGAAAAATGCTATGATAAAAAAAAAATGTATTACACGAACTTTCCTCAAACACCCACACGACTCCATGAATCAATGCAAATATATGATTAGTGCATCTTGTAATGAAAAAATTAGAGTTACTATATATTTTTTTGGTCTCCCTCTTTCTTTATCATACTCTGGACAATGTGAGACTTATTCTAAGATGTTAGATTTTTAACAAACTCCAAAGAAGAAAATGTAGGTTCAAGTTTCTAATATAAAGAGAGTGTGTACTTCAATAATCATTGTTCTAAATAGACACCATATTTTTTTACCTCATAATATGGGGTGCCTATTTAGTTTAGTACTAAATAAATAAAATGTCAATCATTGTGAATGCTTAGTGTTTAACTATGTTGATAAACTTATGATAAGGGTCAATTTCTCTCCATTAATAGAGTTCAACTTATTAATAGAGTTCAACTTATTGATGTGTGATGGTATGTGTCTCATTGGCACACACTTCACTACATAGGTGGATAGATGTGAACTCATATTACTATTTCTTTGGATGAATGAATTTGAACATAATGATGAAATCAACATATTTTTGAATTTTATGATTTCACTACGTATTAATTTCAATGATTTTCAATTTACCTCAAAATTTTCTTTTACAACAAGATGGTATATGTCTGGATATTTTATCTTGTGTGATGAAACTACTGATATTTTTGTGTTTAATGAACATGCAAGGTGTTCTTGTGGTGGGATATGAGTTGTTCAGAATGATTATCAACCATGGAAGGTTGAGTTTATGGGCAAGATCGAAATAACAATGGTAAAACAAAAACAAATAAAATAAACATAATTGTTCATGCGGTCTCTTAACTTAATTTAAGATAACACTTTAGTCATTTATTTATTTATTTTTTCTCGATTTGGACCTTTATTTAATTTTAAGTAAACAATTTGATCTTTTATGTTTTAAAATATTAACAATGTTATCATTCTTTACAAAAATTCATCAAAATTTTCAAACAAAACTCATAAAATTAATTATCATCTTCAATATAATGCAAATTTCATCAAATTTATAACTCAAATCTTCAAATAAACTCATATTTTTGTTCTTTATATTTTCGAATTTTTGTAATAAAATTAAATAAAAGACCAAATTAAAAAAATAATAATAAAGAACTAAAGTGTTGTCTGAAATTAAATTAGGGACCGCAGGAATAATTGTACTAATAAAATATTGTCTTGTTGTCAATTTTCATGTGTTTTTTATGATTTTGGTCATGGCATAGGTTTACGAGCTTCTTCCCTATCCCCCTTCCTTACATTTCTAAAAAAAATGACACATACTTCTAGAAATATATTTTCACATGGTAAACAAACTATATTTTTGTCTGGAAGAATACTTGAGAAAAAAAAACTGCCCATAGGTTTAACTAGTTAAGAAAAAAGAAATCGCTACAGTGTAATTGAAAATCGAACTTTTAATTTGTACCATTCATTTTGATCTAAAGGTCATCATTTATTTATATAATCTCTTGCAATAATACACTCATATCACTTGTTATGTCTACTATATATATAAATATCATAATGAAAATATATTATCCGGTTATTTAAGTTATTAAATTCAACCAAATTTGTCCTTTAAGTATTTTTTTACAACACATTAATATTTTAAGTCTTAAAATTTCATACATTATTACACTTTTAAACACAATCCATTAAAAAATTTGTTGTGTCCATTACACTATTGAAATGACCCAAACATCATCCTTACTACTTCTAGGTGTCTGCATTTTTCTCTTTGACACCCTTCTCACTCTTTAACTTTTTCTCAAATTAAAACATTAACAAAACTAGAAAAAGGAGAAGGTAGAATTAACTATAAAATGGCCTCCTTCTAGAATTGTGACTCAAATTCGTGAATCCATGATGGGTGTCAATGTTCCAATCTCAAGTTTGCAACACCATGTTTTTTGATGTATTATCCACTTTGAGGTCTTGTGTGAACCTCCACACAAGTTTTGTCCTTTGTGAAAATGTGTCTTGGTGGATAAATAAGTGTGAATGTTTATAAACCACATTTAAGTTATTTTGATGCAGTGAAACAATAGTCATTGAGTCGAGGTTATAGGGTTATCCCGGATGCGTGCTAGAAACCTTTGTGAGTTTGATTTCCACATACAATGTCATTATTATGATCTCAAGCCCACAATACCATATTTACGAGGTATTGCTCGCTTTGAGTCTTGTGTGAACCCTCACGATTTATTCCTTTGTGAAAAAGTACTTCAGTAAATATAAAAGTGCGAGTGTGATATAAACCACACATCTCATTTCTTTTTCCTTTTATTATTTTGTAAAATTTATCCACAAATTCATATTTTTTTACATGAATTGAACCTAACTTCCGTGACTTCTTCTTTTTTCATCTTCATTTTATGAATGTCTTATTGTTGAAACATATAGAATCACAAGAGAGAGGAAATGAAACTTAAAAAGAGGGGTGGGGATAACAAAACCCAGGCCCAAACCTAGAAAAATCCCAATTAATGAAAAATTACATTTTCACCCCTCCCCAGTCGGTGCATTTCCCATAATACCACTATCAATGGAAGAAATGTCAACATGAACTTCCTAATTCTCATTCTTCCTCTTTCACCTCTCTCACACTCAATTTTATTCCTTCCTTCGAACAAAATCACAAATGAATATCGATTACAAACACAAATCCATAGAAAAACCAAAGTGCCATTCTCCATAAATAAAAGTTCAATCTTTTTCTTTGGCTCCTTTTGCGGTTTTTTTGAGTAAATCACGAAATAGGGGTTTTATGATATTCCATGATCAACAACAAAAAAACCCAATTTGTTATTATTTCATTTGAATATTTTTGGATATGTTGAAGTTGTGGAGATGGTACCAAAAATGTTTGGCTGTTCATCCTGTTAAGACACAGGTTATTAGCTCTGGAATCATTTGGGGTGCTGGTGATATTGCTGCTCAGTGTGTTACTCACTACACTGCTAAGACTCGTACTACAACTGAGGTATAGATTGATAGATAGATATTCCCTTTTGAAAAAGATTTTGTTTTTGGAAAATGGGTGTGTTTATTTTTTGCATGTGATTGTTTAATTGGTGATTGTTTTGTTGTTGAATTGAAATGTTAACTTGCATTTGTGTTGTTGGGGATGTGTGGTGAAAGGGTTTGAGGTGATACATAAAAATGTGGGTGTTTTCTTGTAGCCTTCACAATGTGATATTGTGATGATGGTTTATGTTTTCAAGTGCCATTTTAGGGCATGAGGTTTTGTAGGTCATAAAGACTGACTAAACTACATTAATTTTGGGTTTGTTTGGTTCAAACGAGGGATCGTGGGGTTTTGTTGGAGGGGAGGGGAAGGGTGGGGTAAGAATACAATGAGATATATCTTGTGTAGCACTCATATTTCAGATTGAAGGTGTGTCTGGGGTCCAATGTATCCCATGTTCGACACGTATTTTCACGACACCTAAACTTATGGTTACATTCAATTACTTATACTTTTTTAAATTATTACTGATATCTACGTGTCAATGCAATGTCGTGTCTGATGTCCTTATTTGTGTTAGTGCTTCATAGGATATATCTTGTTTTGTTGAGGAGAGGGTGGGGATTTTAATGGAGAGGAGTTGTTAATTTACATTTTAAACCCTTATATCATTCATGTTATTTTAGTCGATGAAATGTTATTTAGTATTCCTTTAAGGTATGTTTCGTAGAATATAGAGAACGGAAGGGATTGAGTGATCTTGGAATGGAAAGGAAATATACAGGAATGATCAATCACTTTTTTGGTCCTTTCATGAAGGAAGGATACTCCCTCCAGAAGTAGTGCTAGTGCCACCCTTCTTGAACCCTAGCCCCAAAATTTGAAAGGACGAAAATTTGGGGTTGTGAATGCCAAGGAGAGGTGGTGGAATAAATTTGAGCAAATGCTGCTGGTACAGCCACAATTGTAGCTGCAATGCGGTTTCGGAAACATATCTTTAGTTTTGTTCTTGAACCATAAAAAGAAGGGTATGGAAAAGGAAACTTCGTCAATGCAATGCATGTTATCAGTGTCTTATGACTCATGTGATTTGGATCTCAAATTGAAAGGAAATCAAACAATCAATACTTATCGCAGTGCAGATCTCATGGACTTGAATCTCAGCATGAATCCCGATTGGCTCTGCTGAATCTCGAATTGTGAGTCCCGTTGGAATCGCACAATTGCAGTTTCAATATGGCTTTGAAGACCTCCATAACTGCAATTCAAAACATTCAATGCTCTTAATATTTTTGGTGTTGTAAAATTGTATAAAAGCATTTGGTTTATTGGTGACAATACTCTTGGGAAATTTCCCTTCTTCATTCCTCCAAAATAGCGAGACATGGAAAATAACATTTTACAAATGCCACTGAATACTATTGATTTAAAATCCTCAATTGTGGATTAATATGTTGTATCTTTGCTCTTTATATGACTTTGATAAGTGTAATACAAAGTTACACACACATTTAATTGCACTTTTTTAGTTTGCATATTAGTATATGATGTGACACTTTATTCTTGGTAAGAGCTTCCTACTAATAATCTTATTTCTCTTGTTTAATGACAATCTTTCACAGGATGACAATAAAGAATTCAAGATCAACTGGAAACGAGTGTCTACGACCAGCTTGTTTGGATTAGGATTTGTTGGCCCTGTCGGCCACTACTGGTAAAAAGCATCGCCTTTTAGAATGTTTGTTTTTCGGGGAGAGAGGTGTTAGCAAGTACTATTTATTTTGTAATCAAGCAAATCAACCTACCAATTCTCCCTGTTCTAATTATGTTAATCATTACAGGTATGAAGGTTTGGATAGGTTTATTAGACTGAAACTCATGCTTAAACCCAATTCCTTCAGCTTCGTTGCCGCCAAAGTTGGCGCTGACGGGTTTCTCTTTGGACCGTTAGATTTACTTGTGTTTTTTACTTACATGGGTTTTTCTACCGGAAAGAGCGTTCCTCAAATAAAAGAAGATGTGAAGCGAGACTTTCTCCCCGCTTTGATTCTAGAAGGAGGCATATGGCCAGTTGTTCAAGTTGCGAATTTTCGGTATGTGCCCGTAAGGTATCAGCTTCTTTACGTGAACTTCTTCTGCTTGTTGGATAGCTGTTTCTTGTCTTGGGTTGAACAACAACAGGACGCACCGTGGAAAGAATGGATAAAGTCGTTTATACCTCTGAAGTAACCGTTTTTGATAAGTGCTCTCAAATCTCTCTCGATCGATTCACTGCCTTTCCAGTGGAAGTTTGTTTCTTAAAACAAGTGACTAGATACAAACATTTTCTCGACTTTCGGAATTTTTAATTCTGGAAGTGATGGAATTGCATTCTCACATGATATGATTAATGATTTCATCTTCAATACAAGTTGACTCCTTTTTTTCATTGAATAAATCAAAGTTACAATTGCTCATTACTCCCTAGTCCTTTACTCTTTTTGTGTGCATTAATATCTTCTGCAGGATTTGTATCCATTACAAGTAGTGTTGATATATCACTCCTTAAACAAAAAGGTTTGTTTGGTTTGCTTCCCTCATTTCTTTTGGGGAGCTCTGCCACTTTTTCGTGTTGGACTGCATTGTTCTTTATGCATGGATTCTTGGAGATAATTTTTGTTAGAATCATGTGAAAGTCTTGAACTTATTGGCGCAGAAGCCAGAATGTGTTATGATTTCTGCATGGAAGGATAAAAAATTAAATGAATGATTTTTAATGGTGTTATTTTTAGCGTTTGGAAAAAAAATCATTCCTTTATAAGATGAAAAAAGGAGAAAGATGGGAATGAATTCCCTTTTAATGAAAATTTACATGGTGTTCTTTATGCTTTTCGCATATCAATGGGTAGATACTAGTCCCGGAAGTTCTAGTTCAATTGGTAATGCTGATATTATTAGATTGATTTTTTTTTTTTGTTGTGATTTGGATTTGAATCCAAATTCTTCCCTTTATTCATGAGTATAGGTGAAAATTTAAAATCAGATAAATTTTTAGAAGTCGATTGTAACTACAAATCAATTTACAAAATCAGAATCATTAAAATCATATATGTCAAACAATGATCTAAACAAAACCAAAATTGCAACCAAACTTGTGCACTAACTCCTACCTTGATAGTGACAACTAAATTGCCTTCTACATCAACCAACACCAAGGAAAGTGAGTGATTTGTTTATGTCAATGATTTGTTTATGTCAATTATTTTTGGGTAAATCAAGATATTATTTACATGTAATTACAAAAACTAATCCCTCAAAATTACTTTATTTAAGAGATTGGCATTTACGAAATACATTTTTTCATTTAAGCAATTCATGTTTTAGCACATCACAAGAGTAGGTTTCAACAATGGTTATCCAACAAATGGCAGTTAATATATCTAGGAATGGAAACAAATCAAACAAAACAAATTCTAATGGCCAAAATATTTGTCTTTTCAATGAAGAACATTAATTGCTTTAGTAGCATGACTTTCTCTGGTGATCTCTCTCTGTCTGTGATGAATTTAAAGACTTAAACAAAAAAAGAAAATACAAAAACAGAATAAGACGAAGGCTTAACATCATACAATGCCATTGGACGTACTGTGTTTGTTTGCTTACTTGCAAAGGATAAAAAAACTCTAGAGGTACTATTAAGGAGAAAATAAATTTAAATAACTTGTCAATAGAGAAAATTTGCAAGAAGATATTATGATGTCGTTTAACATATATAACCAATCCCACCAAGCGGGAAAAAAATGTCCTTGTTTACTCTCTCTGTCTCTGAACTTTGGTTCTTTTAGACTTGAACATAGTAAGAAATAATAAATTTAAATTTGGTTTAGTCTTTTTTACCCTTCATTTATTAAGTAAAAACAAAATTAATTTAAGACATGTTTTTGGGTTTTAAAGAGTATAAAAGAAAAAACATCATTAATTACATCTTAATTTTCTAAAAAAGACCAAAGTTTTGGTAAAAAAAAAAAAAGGATAAAGAACTAAAGATCGGGAAATGAAGTAGATCATAAAAATACCAATATTGAGACTCATAAGATCACATGATAATCCGAATGAAATCACATGACATTGAACAACTTTCTTGAACTATTAATGGAATATCAAACATCTAGCTACATGGTTAAGTTATACAACAAATATGAAGTTCCGCAAAGGTAGCTAGCTCACTTGGTGAGTTAAGGAACATTGAATGAGATCTAAGTAGGGGGTCCCAAGTTCAATCCAAGAAACTAACATAATCTAACTGATGAATATTTGCCTATAAAAAAATACAACAAATATGGATTTAGGTTCTATCGAAATTTCAGTTATGCCATAAAAATGTCTCTACCATCATCCTGAATTCAGTCACATGGGAAAATTGCCTGGACTGTATCAAGTTATCAACTATACAGAAAACTTAATTTAACAAATTAAACTTTCTTCAATCCCATTGTTAACTTGATAGAGAGACAAAGAAGTGGCCAAATGACATGCCTTTTAACATTCATTTGACTGTAAACTCATTAACTGCTAACAGCACTAGATTGCAGCCTGGTGTAGAAGTTAAGAAGTTGAATGGATTTCAGCTGTTATATCATCACATAAGCTGTTATGCTAATCCCACTGATTTCATCTCTGCCAAAATTGAATCAACTTTTTGATGCAAGTTTGCTCTTCTATATCCAGACATCAACAAATCATAAGTCGATCTCGGAAGTACATAGCATTTCTTTATACATTCCAAGAATATGTCTAACCTATCATAAGCTTCCCTCCTAAAGTATGAACAGATAACCTTTTCAATATCATCTGTACTTGTGAATGGCACCCCTTGTTTCAGCATTCGATCCACAGATAGCTCTACTTCATCAAATCTATCTAACTCGGCATACATCCTTACAACTGCACAATGCAATCGTGCGAGGACGCTGGAATGAATTGGATACTTTGTCATAGTTTCGAGTACCTCCTCCATCTTTTCCACTTGTCCTTGTTCATGATACAATGCTACTAACATCTCAGCCATGGTTTCACTGATTTGCCATTCGTTATCAAGCGCAAACTTAAAAAACTTTTCAGCCCGACACAAGCTCTTTTGCTTGCAAAGCCCTTTGAGCATACTTTCCAGTATGGTTATATTAGGTACAATTTCAGAAACCTTCATTTCTTCAAAAACTGTATCAGCAATCTCAAAGTTTTTCGAATTAACACAGCCCGGTATAACAAATTCGAACATTTGAAGATCAGAACCAAGTCCAGCAGCCTTCTTAGCCGAGTACCAAGCTAACATGGCATCGACATTCCCTGACTTGGAAAATGCTGAAATGAAGTTATTGTAAGTGTGAAAATCAGGTTTATAGCTCTCTGAATTCTCCATGATCTCAAATAAGCTATATGCTGTAGCAATGTCATGGGAAGACAAACATGCATTTATAAGGGAATTGAAAACCAGTGATGTTGGTTTAACTCCAATAGCCTCCATAGAAGTGAAAACCTGCATTCCTAGTGGCACATTCTTCAGCTTTCCACATAGAAAGATGAGCTCAGAGAAGAGACTGTGGTCTTTTACATTTTCTTTTAGCAATTTCTCTAAAATCCATTCCAAAACCTGAACATTCAATAAAAAATTGGGAAATTGAATTACCACAATCTCTATAAGCAATCAAGGAAGTATAATTGGTATCTAAAACCACATTGTACACAAAAGTCATTTTTGGCAAATAAAATTTTATTTTTGCTCCATTTCTTTTGTAAATAAAAGTTTTTATGAATTGGATCCCTCAGCTCACGAGGACGGATCTGGTTCCCGGTAGTCACTAACTGCACGCATTCACACAACCAGTGATTGCATGACTGTCCAATTGCGCGAACGGACGGTCCATATCTCACGTTCAGTCTTTTTATTTAATAAAAAGAAAAATCAAAACCTGCTTGACATATGTACCATCCGATCTCAATCAAACAGTCACGCAGTGCGTGAATGTCTGCCGTCAGTGACCGCACCAAGTCCAAACTCCACGAGGACCAGCGCAGGCCTAACCTAAGTACTTATAGACTACCTATCAACTAGGTTCTCATGTGGGCATTTTTCTATGGAAAAAACTCAGGTACATTTTTTTATGTGCTTTTCATATGGTTCTTAACATAAACCACATCTTTTGTGGTTATAACAAACTTTCAGAAAATTATGAATTTGATAAAATCATAGTTGATTAGGTTAAGAACCATACGAAAAGTACCTAAGAAAAATTGTCCAATTTTGTATTTTTCTATACAAACTTGCTCTTAGCAACAAAATTTGCTTTGTAAATTCAAATTAACTTTTAAATATAAGCAATGTTAGGTCAACAAAAGAGTCGATGTATTTGATAAAAAATCACATAAACTTTTGTTGACCCCTTAAACTTAAGGCTAGAGGATTACAGCATAGATATTAAAACTGAAATTTAGGTAACTTGATATAACATATATATTAGAAAAGTGAAATTTAGGTGAATTGACAATGTAGGTATTTCGAGTGGTATTTAGGTAAATAAAAGTAAAAAATAATAATATTAATGAGAAGATGAATGGCAGTGATTACCATGCGAGGTTTTTGAGAAGAAGAAGGGGATAGAGAGGTAATGAGACATTCCCAAGAAAGTAGTGAGGTGGGAAGGGATGGAAATTCGTGATCCAGCGTGGTTTTGATGTGGGAATTAGGGAGGTGAAGCAATTTGAGGAGAAGAGGATTTGAAGTTGAAGTTGAATCGGAGAAATTGCGGAAGAAAAAGACATGGTGCAGAGTTCTTCTAATGCAACTCTTTCTGGTTATGCTTAAAACCCTAATGCCTGACCACAACGCCATTTCTTCATTTCGGTTCAATCTGCGTCGCACTGTGCACGAGACAAGTTCCTCTCCATGATTCAAGTCACGATCGTAAATACGAGAAAATAATTACTCTATATTTTCAAAAAAATATTATAATTATCGTTAATATTTTGAGTGATTTTTACGCACAATTCACTTTATACCATGGATAATGCAATAAAATAACATATTATACCTTAAAATATAAGATGATGGGATGAAATTTCATGTAACTTTAAAAAGCTAATATCCAATTCAATAGTTGAATTAATTTAATTTGGCTTCTATAAATAGATATTAAACAATTGTACCTACAAAAATTATTAAAGGGGTAAGTAAACTAAGGTCGGATGGATTAATTTAATTCACTTTTTGAGTCTGTTTATTCTAGATTATTAAAAAAATATTTTAATTTTATATTATTAAAAATAAATTTTCATAAAAAACAATTTCAACATTTAATAAATTAATTATTCATTGTTAGAGATTTACTTATAATTAAAATAAAAATCACATTATAAAATAATTTTTATGAATAAAATACTGAAAATAGTTTATCATTATAAATATTTTTTTAAATTTTGTTGTAAATTTTGTTTTTTAGAAAAAGGATAAAATACTTAAAACATTTTTTTATGAGAAAAATTTAATTTATTTTTTTATTGTTGAAGTTTTTTTAAAATTATTTATAAAAAAATATAGTAATCATTATTTTTTTTTAAATTATAATAAAAACGGCTTATTTTGATCACAATTATGCTTATATTTGAGATTAAAAACAAAGATATTCCCAAAAAAATAAACACATTTATAAACAATTAAAACCCTCTTGTTGAAAACAAAACATTTACAACCCTAAAACAACAAAATTCATCATCTCCGTCTGCTTTGCCCTTGTCGTATCGCAAACACTGAACTCAGCTTCGCCGTATAAAAAATAATCTGGCCGGAAAACGCAGCCGGAGTTCGTCGTTGGCCGCCAGAAACTGTGACGAAAGGAAATAGCTTTGTTTTTTCTTCATTGCAATGGATTTTGAATCAAATTACGATATTGCCGCAACTGCCCACTTCATTCTCACTCATAATTTCACCAGAGTTGCTTTACAAGTAAGATCACATTCCTCATATTTTTAATTCCTTAGACTAATACTCTGATTAATTAACCTCTTAAAGCATAAACACTTGTTTAAGCTCTTAAAGCATAAATATTTATCATTTTGTATATATAAGCTATTTCTATAACAAATGATAGAATAAAATCAAACTGTTTTTAAATAAGTTATAAGTTGTTTTCATTAGCTATTTTGGAGAGCTTATATAAATAAGCTAAAACAACTTATAGACTTGCTCTAAGCTGTTTTCATATGCTCCCTCAAATCTTCATTGTAGTAGATAAGCTCAAATCAGCCAATCAAAATAACCTTATTACATAACATACTTGACTCTTGTTTAGTTAGTTAGAAGCCTGAAGAAAGGGCAAAACTTAGTTGTATTTCCTTATGTACTTTACGTATGGTTCCTTACTTTAAATACACTTTTTGTGATTATAACATACTTTGAGAAACTTATTGATCTGAGGAAATCATAGTTGGTTAAGTTAAGAACCATACGAAAAACACTTAAGAAAATGTTAAAGACACTTTTTGTCGTTATTAACACTACCCTTTTCCAGAATAAAGTTTGAATTTTTGCAGGTATTCATGCATCAATTTTATTTGCAAAACAACTGTAGTTACTTGTTTATATTGATTGCAATGATTTTCTTGTGCGAATTTCAGTTTCCAGATGATCTCCTGAAGGATTCAACAAAAGTGGTCGCTGTTTTGCGCAAGAGACTTCAATCATTGAGAGAATCTGATATTACAGGTAGTGGGGATGAGACAGAAATCGGATTGTTTGTGATGGCTGATACGGCCTATGGCAGTTGTTGTGTTGATGAAGTTGGAGCATCACACATTAATGCTGACTGTGTCATACATTATGGTCACACATGTTTTAGCCCGTGAGTAACAATTATTTTTTGTAGTCTTGACTTAGTACATATTTAGTATCTTTCTTTTCTAATATCTTATGAAGTGTGGAGATGTACTTTATATAATTATAACCATTTGTTTATGATTCTGTCTAGTCATTTTTTGTTGTTACAACGTGTATTTCATATAGTGTTGTCAAATAGCAGTGCTATAGCACTATAACGTAGCGGTATTTTAACAAATTGCTATTTTCCCGTAATACACGATTTAGTACAAAGTGCTGTTAAACATTGGCTATAGCACTGAAGCGTAATGAAATTAGAACTTAGAACAAACTGCTATTTTTTGCAATCTGCAATTGACAACACTGATTGCATCATCTATTTTGTAATGTGGAAAATGCCTGATTTGCAAAGTTTCTCTTAGGATTCAATTCATTCCCTGAGTATCTCTTTTCAAAAGTTCTTACAGTTTCTGTGGCAACAAATGAATGCTATTTACTTCATGTGCTTCAATTGACGATTGACGTCCTCTTTTCTCTATACAGGACAACAACTCTACCAGCTTTTTTTGTTTTTGGAAAGTCTTCCATTTGTGCAGCCGATTGTGTTGAAAGATTGTCACAATATGCACTGACAAATAGCAAGCCTATCATGGTATAGAAAATAAAATAGCTGCAATTGTCATGTATTTTATTAAGGGAAAGTTTCATGAATATTTATCAGTGTCCTTTTTCGCACCTTTACAAAGCTCAGTTGGGCTGATGTACTTTATTGTGCATGCAATGTAGATTATTTTTGTTTTCCTGCAAGCCTAGGCTAGACAAGTTTAAAGGTATTTTTATCAATATAAGTTTCTAATTTATTTGTTTTTTGGACGATTGTAGGTCCTCTTTGGGCTGGACTATGCACATTCAATACAACAGATTAGAAAAGCATTGTTAGAATCGTCAGCATCTTGCAGATCTGACCTCAAGTCAGAATTTCACTTTGCTGATGTTCCATCACCATTTATGTTTCCATCAAAAGATATTAAAAAATTAAATGGGCTCCAAGAAGCAGCTTGTGATTGTGGTCATAAATCCAGTTCTGATGGGGCAAGTGGGACTATATACAGTATCGGTGGTTTGACTTGGAAATTACCGGAGGGGCAAAGTATGGAAGACTACTCGCTCTTTTGGATTGGACATGATAATTCTGCTTTTGCAAATATTGTGCTCACATTCAATGCCTGTGAAATAGGTTAATAATTTACCCCTATCCTTTTCTGAAATTTGTTCTAATGTGTATGTATTTTTATGATTCTCTCTAATTGCTACAACATATAGAAACCTATCCTTCCCTTTTCAACTTCAGGTATCTTTTATCATGATATACTGCATCTCGAACAAAAGGATTTATTTCGTGAAGATAATCTCCCCAATATTATTGTATTGCTTGAAACAACTTTTTTTTATACCCCTATCATGTATCTAGTGTGAATGAACCTTGACTCATTTCCTGGTATAGGTTCTCTTTTTATATTGTCTTAACAATGATGCTGTTGGTTTTAGTCAGGTATGATGCAACTAAGAATCAAATGGTGACAGACTTGTCGCAACAGAGAAGGATTCTTAAACGTAGGTATGTATCCCAAATATGAACACACTATCCTTTTGGAAACCATCTTATGTCTTTGAATCTTACTAAGTTCAGTTGAGAACTCTGCAGATATTACCTGGTGGAGAGGGCTAAGGATGCTAATATTGTTGGAATTTTGGTTGGAACTCTTGGAGTTGGTATGTTTCATCGTCAATTATTTTTTCTCGCGTATTTATTGCTAAGTAACACAAGTATGTATCCAAATTTATATTGTCACACGCGCCTTATTAAGCATGAATTTGAATTTCTCAAATCCTTCTTACTATTATCAACTAATTATAGTGAGAAAAGTATCTAGAGAGGGAACCCTTGTTATACGCCTTTTGATATAAGCTTTTCCGCTAGTTTGTTGAAGACATGAGAGCAAAACATCCATGACCTAATAGTTTACAGTTCAATCCTTGCTGTCTCCACTTTCCTAATTAAATGTTAATTTTCGGCACAAGGTAAATGGGAGCATTGTCCATGCTTCAATTCCAAAGGGCTCTTGCGTGAGGGGCTCTGTTAGTGATATTAAAAACCATTCATGTTTTTTCACTTAATAGCTAATGCATTTGGGATAATTGGTTCATTATAAATAACAATTGTGCAAATGATCTCTGTAGCTTGTTGTTATTAAAACGTCGGTAAAGAATTTATTTTATTGTTTGTTTGCAAGACACACGGCGTTAATTTAACATACCCGATCTCAATGCAGCTGGTTATCTACACATAATTAATCAGATGATGGAGCTTATTACTGGGGCAGGCAAGAAGGCCTATACTTTGGTTATGGGAAAACCAAACCCAGCAAAACTTGCTAACTTTCCTGAGGTGAAGTTGATTCATTCTTAGTACATACTTCAGCTTTCTGTTTCTTCCTAAAGTTCACTGACAGTTTGTTTTTCATCAGTGTGATGTATTCGTATATGTTTCTTGTGCCCAAACTGCTTTACTCGATAGCAAAGAGTATCTAGCTCCAGTTATTACTCCCTTTGAAGCAACAATTGCTTTCAACAGGTACCATGTCACTATGATTCATACCTATGTATAAAAAAATTTCTCTTTGTAGTGTCTTTCCCAATGATTGCTAAAAATTTTGTGACCTCCCTATTTTTAATTTGTTTTTAAATTTATACATAATGTAATTGGATATAACTGATACATGTTATAACTGGATATAACCAATACATGTCATTTTTTATAACTGCAACCGTAAAAAGGAGAAATAACCAAAATATTCTATCTAGGGGTTGCCAGGCATCCAACTTCCAAGTAACCTTGAAATTAAGCAAACTATAAAATGTTTTTAAGAGTGAATGAAGTGTAATTAAGTTATATAATCATTTTTTATACGGTAATATGTTATATAATCATATATCATGTTATTATTTTAATTTTTTTAAAAATCTCAAATCTACATTAAAATAGAGTTAGCCCTCCAAAATCCTTCTCCTAAACATACTCTTAACTCTTAGGATTTTGGGTGAAGATGCCGTGTCCAATCCACTTGTGTGGTTGCTCTTAGTCCAATATGATGATCTCCTGGACTCTCCTCGCAACCCAACGTTGTAGATGGTTATTGCAATCTTTATTGACATCTATACACTAATTCATGCACATACATATCTTTCCAGGCATTTCAATTATGATTAAACATTCCTAGTTTCTGATGCTATTGTTTTAATCTGCTTCCAGGGGAAGCCAGTGGACAGGAGCCTATGTAATGGGATTTGGAGATCTAATTAATCTTCCTCAAGTACAAGTTGGAAACCAGGAAGAAGCACGATTTTCATTCTTACAGGGTGGATATGTTGAAGATTTTGAAAATCAAGGTAGTTGATATTTCTTACTTCTATGTAAGGAACTAAATGATACTTCAATTATAGACGATTTTAAAAGTTCATTTTAACAAAAAAAAAAAAGATTTAGTGATGATATGTTGTGGTTAGCGAGATTAGACGGTCTACATGAAATGAAAGCTACCTTAGTGACATTCAGTTTCATTCTAATTCCACCATATTGGAACATCTAATATGCATTAAATTTTGCTGTCACTAAATTTGTTTTCTTGCATCTTATCAGAAAATGTGGAGGAAGAAAGAGAAACTCTTGCTTTAGCCAATGCGACGGAGAAGGCACTGCAGTTGCGGGACAACTGTAATTCTCTAATCAAAGTGGATGCCAAATCAGGAGCAGAATTTTTCGCAAATCGATCTTATCAAGGTCTGAATATGTCAGATGAGAATACGTCCCCAGAGCCATTTTTCATAGGAAGGAGTGGAAGGGCAGCTGGGTATGAGGATGAGAAGAACAAACACTGATATTTATGTCAACTGGCTCAAGGATGTATTGCTTACTTGGTCCATTGGATTGTGATGAATAGGAATATTAGCAAGGTGCATTTTGGGTAGGGAAAGAAGAGCATAGACATTGTTTGTTCTCTGAGCAGAAATGTTCTCCAATATATATGTATTTACAGTTTATTTGTTTTAATTATTTTTGTCTCCCTCTCTCTCTTTCGGTTACATCAAAGGTTATAAATGATGTATTTTTATTCGGTTACATCAAAGGTTATAAATGATGTATTTTTATACGGTACTGGAATATGCCACTGATTTTTTGATGTTCTTTTAACTAAAAGCAACCACCAAACTGAGTTATGTATACCATTTTGTGCTAGAAAGGTAATGAAAAGTAGTAATAAGTTGTAAACATCACAATACAATCACACAATAAAAAATATCATTTGATAACTTACACACACATATATTCATGATTTTTTTAACAATTAAGTTTATTTTATGACTTGTAAAAAGAAAAGTTTGTTTTATGTGGTGTGATAAACAAGGGAAAGTTTTCATAAAAAAGACAACCAACCCAAACTCTTATTTCTTGAAGTTAAAATTGAACTATCATCTATAAGTTATAGTTATATGTAAAGAGAGTACAAAGTTTTGACGTGGTTCTTTTTCTTCCAATTTTACTTTTCTATTAACTTTTTTATTTGCAATTTAACACTTATTTCTTTAATTATTAAATCAAAGTTGTCAAATATTTATACCTTTATATAAAAGGGTATATGTTTTTGTGTAATTTTATTTTATTTTAGCCTCCATTTATTTTTTTACAACTTTTATTATATTTTCTTTTAAAAAGCAAAAAGACGAGTACATTAGTGCAAAGAGGAGTTTCAAACAAACCCATCAAATATGGATACTTGATTTTTCTTATTTTTTATGTCATGAATGTAAACACCTTATAAAAAGTTTGTAATGAAATGTGGAGTTAAAATTAAAAAAAAAAAAAAAACACATTCGTAAAATATAGCTCAACTGAAAATGTCGATATAATTAAATTGAATACTATGATTTAAGTTCGAATTTGGAACCTCACAGTTGTGTGTATGAGTGATCATAGATACAGTAATTCTGCAAACCCGTTCACCCAATTCAACTCAAATCGTGTTTTGACCCAACCTATTCAAATTCGGTCTAACTCGAATCTACCCACTTAAACTCAATAATGTTCGTTCAGATAGCGAATTTGACATTTTGAACTCGTGGATCTCTAATATATATATATTTTACATTAATCACTTTTGAAAGTTTGTTTTTGTTTATTATAGTTTTTAAGAAAAATGAAAAATCTGATAAATATTCTAAAAACTGCTTAAAATAAGAAATTGTTTTTAATAGCTTTAAAAAAAATAATTTTGCATAGTATATTTAAAAAATAATAATTTTCACTGCAATAGATAAATACAAAACAATTTTTTTTCCTAAAATAAATTTCTAGAAGATAATATTTAAATTATAGAATACCAAAATCATGTTTTTTTAGAATCTATAAGGCATCGCTATTTATGAACATTCAAATTAAAGGAAACTTTTAAAAAACCAATATTATATATATAAAGTAAGTTTCTTCATTAATTATTGTTTTTTAACAAAAAGCGTGTTCATTTCATTGTATTAGTTGATTTGTTAAAATGAGGGTTCATACATGAGTCACTAATATAGATATATGCATTTTTTACAATTTGATCTATACATGTTTTTATTC
>JBBPBP010000001.1:62245345-62259728 GCA_037974735.1 Cicer chorassanicum
TACCGTATCACTAAATAAAAAATGAAATTAATACTTTGTAAATATTGTACATAATATTAGTTGAAGGATACAATTAAAAATATATATATACATCCATTAAAAATTAAAAAATGTCATTTATTTTAAAATAATTTTTTCAATTAAAATTACACTCATGGTAAAATAAAGGAGTAACGCTCTTGTTAACGAAATTATGAGTAACAAATTTAGACTTTTAAGAAAATTTGTACCTTAAAAAAACAAAATTTAGACTTTAAAAAAATTAAATACACAAATTTTAATACAATTTTAATAAAATATTTTTATATTTGTATCCTCGACAAGTGCATTTTCATATTTTTGGACCACAATAATATTAAATAAAGATGAATTTAGTGAAAAAAATTAGTATCACTTTGGACGGGTCTATCTAATAAATGATTGATGAAGACTCGTATATTTTGAAATGGCGTATGTGTGAGGGTACTATCTCTGGCTCTGGGGAGTTGGAGTCATGAAGATTCGGTCACTAGACAGATGAACAGAACAGACATTCTAACTCTAAGGAATATATACCAATCATTATTTCGTATTTATTTGATGGATGATATTGATTGTTACACTTGATGAATAGTCTATCCCTATAATAATATATGAAAGGCAAAATACATTTAGTATTCTTTTAAATTATTTAATTGTGTATTTTTGTCTGTTATTAAGTCTTTTAAGTATCAAAACATGCACCACCATTGTGCAGGTTTGGTTTTTCAGTCCGGTAAAATTACAGTGAACCACCTTAATTTCATAGAAGTTATATTGTGTAATTTTTATAAAATTACATTACTTCACTATAATTTTACAATCTTACCACAAAATCAAACATTGATATTATTTTTTTATTACTTCCTATTAAATTGTGTTAAGATGGTGACATATCTTAAACCGGTGAACCGACAAATTAAAGTAACTTTTTTAACAAAAAAATTATAAGTAAATTACCATAATAGTCTTTTACTAGTACATTGTAGGAAGTTCTCAATTTGGTGATCCAGATATTAGAGTATGAATTTTTGAATTTGATCTTCAACTTTGTAAAACTTTAATCAAATTTGTCGTTCTATGAGTGGTTGTTACTACTTATTTTATACCATTTTATAAAATGTCTAAAAACATGGTCTCAATTCAAAGAAAATTCTTAATAGATGGTGGCAAATATAAATGTACTTATGTTGGATCATATGAGAGAAGGTTTGACAACTAAAGTAGATAAGTGGTTTAAGATGGTGGTGCTGATCAACGGACTTATGTTGGTTCATACCAGTTGGGAGAAGGTTTGCCAACCAAAATAGAAGAGTGATTCTAGAGTGAAAAATAAGAAACTTTTCAATTTGTTCTTGTTTAAAGTGGAAATAGAGATACTTGTTGATAAGTAGGTAATTTGGTGTGATCTACCCTTGTTTAAGGTTATGTTTGGCAAGAGACATAATATGGTTTATAGTTTATATATAAGTTATAAAATATATTTGGTACTATTATTTATGATTTTATAACTTATGATTTTTCTGTCAATTTTATTTATTATTGTAAATAATTTTTTTTACCTTTTATAATTTATAATAAATAATTTAAAATATATAAAAATAATTTTAATAAATAATTTATTTATAAACAATTTATATAATTTCAAATTTAAAATAATTTTAATAAATAATAGCTTAAAGTAAATAATTTAAAGTAATTTATTTATTTTATAATTTAAAATAAATAAATTAGCTAAATAAAAAAAAATACATCAAATTAATAAATAATTTATTTGTTATAATTTAAAATTAAAAAAAAACTAGCTAAATTATTTATAAAGAAATATTAATTAATTTTAAACTAATAAAAAATAAATTTTTGATTATTAAAACTACGTTGAATTTACTTAATAAAAAATAATATTAAAGTGAAAGTTGGAAAGAGTGTGCCATCACTCTCTTCTCACTTTGATGGCATGATATTTGTTATTGGCGTAATAGTGCTTGCTCGGCTTGATTGCAAATACCTTTATTATTTATTTTTGTTGTTTTCTTATCTCCAATATTGTTCAATAATATTTTTGTTGTTTTCTTATCAAAACGTGTGCAAGAAAAAGGAAAGTAAAGGGAAAGAGCAATGAATTCTTTTTTGAGGAGTGGGGTCATATTGAAATGACAAACAGTTATACTAAAATCGAACTTTGAGCTCCAAAATTAACGGTTTAGAAAACACAAATATATATTAAAAAGCACCAAAAATCATCTTCCCATTTCCGACTAGGCAATCTCAAAATTGACAGTTTGTCATTTAGATTAACGTTGACGTCAATTGTTGATTGCCTATTTCTTTAGCTTAGATCCATACTTTTACCTTTTCCATTACAATAAACTACTTGTATTTTAAGTATAAGTTTAATTTTAGTTTTAGTCTCAATTTAAGAAATTGATCTTTTTATTTAAAAATTCGATTGTTTTGATTTTTTAATATGATTTTTTTAATTAAAAAATAACGATATGATAACGTGAAATGATTATCATTCATAAAATTGTAATAAATTATATAAAAAATTTAGAAATTATTTAATTTTGTAGATTAATTAATGACAAATGAATAATTAATACATATTCTATATCATAAAATTGCATGTCATATTATTTAAAATATGTCACATCATTATTTTTTTAGTTCTAAATTTTCAAACTATAGAATTTAAAATATGAGAACCAATTTCGTGCATTGGTCAAAATAAAAAGACTAAAACTGCAATTGAGTTTTAATTATAATAAAAAGTTTAGATTTTCAGTACATTACAACTGTCGCGGCCTAAAATTTCGAGTGTTCCTCGAATTCAATGGAGTCGCCACCAAAATTTATTTTTAAATAGGGAAAATATTGGAAAACCCTTGAAAAAAATGACATTTGAAACCAAATTTTGAGTTCGGGAGTCGATTATGCGTAGAGAATGTATTAACACCCTACTTTGCGCAAACGACAAGAAATACAACTTAGCCCATCTATATAATAGATACGTGTCTCTGCACTGTAGACGTTTCATGATACATGTCTCTGCACTGTAGACGTTTCATCTTTTTATAACAAGGTACATGTTTCAACTTATGACAAGTTTCAATAAATTCAAAATCCCATCTTTAAACAAATAAAAAGCAACAATCAAATAACAGAGGCATCATTGAGCATGAAATAAAAAAACTTCAGCAAACAAACAACAAAAAGAGATAGAGAAAAGAGGCAAACGTGAGAGACACGGAATTGTGTATCGCGGCGAAGAAGAAACAGCGGTGGTGACGGTGGTTGGCGGTGGTGATCGATGGAAGTTGAAATAACGGTAATCACCTCTATTTCTCCTTTTCTATTTTTTCTTTTAGTTTTGAAATATATGGTTTTGAGGATGAAATTAGATTGTTGTTTCTTCTATGCTTAACTTCATTTTTGGTTTATAATCTCTCTTTAAAAAAAATTATCTTTTTCTTTACTTCTCTTTTTCAAAATAAAACTCTTCCCCTTAAAAAATAAATAAAGATGTATTTATAGAGTTTTTCCTTTGTTTAGTTGTTTTTCTGCTCTGCCTTTGTGCTTCTCCATTAGTTTCCTTCTTTATGTTTTATTTTCTTTGTTCATCATCTGAATTCTTCTGCATGTTTGATGCATTCACGTTTTAAACTTATTTGTTTTTATCTGAGTGTGTTAATTCTCTGCTTATGTTTGAGAAATAAAGCATGTTTTGGATGAGTTAAGATTTTTCTCTATATGTATCTTTGATTTTGCAGAATGTTGTCTTCATGCTTCTGCTTTAAACTCAAAGATTTGTCTTCTTCTCTCTACATCATAACAACCAGAGAGGACAATAAGAATTTTTTAATTTAATTAATTAATTAATTAATTATATATATCATTGTGTATTATGCTCTAATATTATTATAATTGTGGTTTTAAGAGATGATGAAAAAAAAATGAGTATCATTTATTAATTTTAGCTATATTATTTATATTTTTTTTGTACATTTTTTATATTTGTATACATCTTCATCTTTATGTATATATATATATATTTATTTATTTATTTATATATTTTAATTTTCATAAAGAGGCATAAAATTTGACATATTATAAAAAAAAAATTATTACTTCTTGAATTATTTTTAATAAGTTGGACAAAATTGGGGTAGTACAACAACAGTTCATAGATATGATTTTAATAGTAGTTATGATAAAAGTAAAATATTTTTAATGATTTAACCGTTGTGATTAATATACAATATAAAAACTCTTTATACTGTTAATGCATATTAATTAAATCCTCATACTATTTGTAGCCACAATATTAACCATCAATTATAATTTCGTATTTTACTATCAAGATCTGTGTATTGCTCACAAGTTAGAGGGACCCACTCATTTTCATATTATTAAAAAAAAATTATATTCAATCATTAAAATTGGGATAATATATCAATAAAATCAAAAATGATAAATATGCGAATATATTCGCAACATCCAGATTAATAATATAAAAAAAAATATTTATAAATTTGATAAAATTAAAGTGATCGAAATATCAATACCTTCGAATTTGTAACCTTCACGATGCTAAAGTCATTAACTGATTTTATATGTGTTGGATCAAAGTTGATTTGTCAATCTAAATAAAATAAATACCATAATAAGATGGAAAAAATCAAACAACACTGCACTAAAATAGTAAACAAAACAATGTCGCCTTCAGACGACGAAATAACAAAAGAAACAAGAAAAAAAATATTTATGTGTAAAAATCATTTAATTAAATAAAAAAGATAAAAAAAAACGACATACAAAAAGTAATTTTGAGTCAAAAAAAAAATAATTGTAAATCACCTTTCTTCGATTATTAAAAAGCAAGAAAGGAACAACGAAGAAAGGTTCACATTCTACGGCTAGGTTACAAATATTTACCATTGGTCCGAATGAAATTAAACATAGATCTTTCTAAGGTCTCAATTTGGAGCCTTTTCATTGAAACAATACGGGTAGGGGAAAAGACTTCACTAGGTGGTTAGTCAAGTTCCTAGACAGAGTATGTGAATTGTGAGAAGCTAGAGTTTGATCGCATGTTTCTGTCAACTACTTTCATGAAACAAGACTTTTTTTCTTTTTTCTTTCAAAAGAAGAGTGGTTGAAGGCCAGATTTAAAATCACTCATATAAAATGTTTTTTATTCTCTTTTATTTAAATACGTGATTTTTATATATATTCAGTTTCTTTTCGTATTTTTTTTCGGTTTCATCGTCTTTACGTGGCGTTGTATTTGTTCGTCATCTTTATGCATCGTTTTAGTTTCTGTCTTGTTGTTACATTATTTGGTTTAGATTGACATATCAACTTCGGCGAATTTAGTTAATGATTTTAACGTCGTCAACGATACAACTCAGAAGACACAATAAATATTCAAAACACCTCCATTTTATCATATTTGTAGATTTTATAACATTTATATCATTTTAATGCTATTAATTTAAATATATTATAAGTTTATTTATAAATTGATCATTTTAAATTTTAATAATTTTGAATTATAATATTTTTGATTGATATAATTTGTATTAGTCAGAATAAATAAATATCTTTTTTACGGAAAAAAAAACTTGGACGAAACAAAGTGGGGCTGTACGGTGCTCTCTTAATGGGTCATGGCAAAGAGCGGTAAGTGGTAACTGAGAAAGGGCCAATTTCTGTAGTAAGAGTTGTTAAGAGGTGTGTCAATTTAATAAAGTTGGTGTGTCAGGAAATAGATAGTAAATGTAGTAACAGTTAACACTTGCATTCTAACTTCTTCAACTTTTCAATTCATATTCTCAAGTTCAACTTTTTGTGGGAGAAAGAGGACTTTAATTCAAAACAACTATGAAATTATTTAGTTACAAGTAATTAAATTAAATTTATATTTATTAAGAAATTTAATTAAGTAATTATTTAATTTTTGTATTGGCTCAATTTTTTTATCTCGTAAAAAGTAAATACATTTTTAAAAGTTTCATTCATAAAAACTTGTTTCATTATTCAGAGTCGCTAGACAATAAAATTTACGTTAATAGAGAGGTATTTTAGGAATATAATAAGAATAATTAAATTTATTGTATCAAATAAAAAGTAAATTTGTTTATATTTGAAATTATTAAATATGAATATTTTTTCTTCTTATATTCGAGATTAATGAGAATGAAGGTAGTGAAAAAAGATACATGATCTTAGCATGGAGTCAAATCTCTTCGATTATTATAATTTCGATGCTCACATTTTGAAATTAAGTTTTAAATCGGGTTCATCGTAAGTTGAAATTCAAATGATATAATTTTTCATCTATAAACTTGTTGGGTGGGATCACTCCCCAAGTGGAACCCACCAAGTTTATTAATATTATAATTATTATTATTAAAATGAAAGAAAAAGAAAAAAAAAGGAATATATGGTTTATTGGGCTTGACTCATGTAAAGGAAAATAAAAGGAAGGAACGGGATCTCAAATCCCTAAGGGGCAAAGGCTAACGAAAAGGCAAACAACAGTAACCGCACCCACGACAACCAGAGAAAAGGAAAGGAATTCAGTTCCGGTGGTGGTAATAGTTTTACTTTCTCTGAGAGTTATTTTGGCATACCCACTTTAGTGGAAGGTTATTATAAGGCTATTGTTGTTGATTGATATTCCCTATTGTTATTAGGAAGGTTGATTGATATTCCCTATTGTTATTAGGAAAACTCTGGTGTACCCATTAATTATTATAGTGGAAGTTTTTACTAGACAAGGTCCCGTGGTTTTTATTCTCTCAATTTGAGGGAAGTTTTCCACGTTAAAAATTGTGTTTGTCTCATTTAATTTTCTGCCAATTATTACTTTCGGTTTGACCATTTATCTGCACAGGTGGAGGAAAATATTCCGCATTATTGAGATAGTTATTTCTAATTATCTCTGGTTTTTTCCCAACAAAGTGGTATCAGAGCTTGGTTGATTTGATTTGTGCATTTAAATGGAAGAGGAAAATAAAGGTCCGAATATGATTAAGCTCAATTCTTCTAATTATACACTTTGGAAGACTCTCATGGAAGACATGCTATACAGTAAAGATCTGTATGATCCTATTGAGGGTGACACTACTAAACCCACAGATAAATCTGATGCTGATTGGAAGAAGATGAATAGAAAGGCAGTGGCGTTGATTAGACAATGGTTAGATCTGAGTGTATATCCACATGTTGAAACTGAAATAGATGCTAACAAGATGTGGGAAAAATTAAAAGAGTTATATGAACGAAAGAATGTGCAAAATAAAGCATTCTTGATTCGAAAGCTGGTGAATATGAAATACAAAGATGGGGATTCAATGGCAGAACATATGAGTATTTTTCAGAATACGGTGAATCAGTTGACAACCGCTGAAATTAAATTAGATGATGAGTTGCAAGCATTGTTATTATTGAGTTCCTTGCCTGATAATTGGGAAGTCCTTGTTGTGACATTGACCAATTCAGCTCCAAGTGGAAAGCTAAAAATGTCAACAGTTAAAGAGAGTATGTTGAATGAAGAAGCTCGAAGAAAGGAACGTGGTTTGATTGGTTCTTCCTCAAAGTCAGAAGCACTAGTTACAGAGTCACGGGGGAGAAGTCAATCTAGAAACTTCCATAGAGGCGACAACTCTGAAAGTCATAGCAAGTCAAGAAGCAAGTCGAGGACTAGAAAAGAAGTGATATGCTATCATTGTGGCAAAGCAGGTCACATAAAAAGAAATTGCAGGTTCCTTAAGAGAGATCAATCAAGGGAAAGAGATGAAGACAAAGAGAAGAAAAATATTAAAGATACAACAGCAGTTGCATCTGTTAGTAATGTCTACATTGTTTGTGATGATAATTCCATAAACCTTGCATGTCAGGATTCAACTTGGATTATTGATTCGGGTGCCTCATATCATGTTACTCCTAGGCGTGATTTCTTCTCATCTTACAGTGTTGGTGATTTTGGCATGGTAAAAATGGGAGATGAAGGAGTATGTAAAATTATTGGTATGGGAGATGTTTGGGTTGAAACTGGGATTGGTTGCAAGCTTCAGTTGAAGAATGTTAGACATGTTCCTGATATTCGTCTCAATTTGATTTCAGTGAAAGCCTTGGATATTGAGGGTTATCACACTTACTTTGGTGGTGGTGGTATATGTAAAATCACCAAAGGGTCCCTAGTGGTTGCAAAGGATCAAAGTTCCACTTCTCTTTATAGGATGCCTACGAAGCTATGCAATGAAGAAGTGAATGCAATTGAAGACGCCTCTTCTGATTTATGGCATATGCGCCTTGGTCACTTGAGTGAGAAAGGACTCAATATACTTGCGAAGAAAAATTTTCTTCCTGTGAAAGGTACGCCTCTAAAAACTTGCACTCATTGTTTTGCTGGAAAACAACATAGAGTTTCCTTTCATAATACTGGTCCTCATATGAGGCAAAATATTCTTGATTTAGTTCATACTGATGTTTGTATGATGGATAGTAAATTTCTTGGTGGTGCATCGTATTTTGTTACTTTTATTGACGACCACTCTAGAAAAGTGTGGGCATTTCCTTTGAAATCTAAAGACCATGTACTTGGAGTCTTCAAGCATTTTCATGCAAGTGTTGAAAGAGAAAAGGGAAGAAAATTGAAATGTGTTCGGTCAGATAACGGTGGTGAATACAGAGGTCCGTTTGAAGAGTATTGTAGAGAACATGGAATCAGGTTTGAGAAAACGGTTCCAAAGACACCTCAGCATAATGGTGTTGCAGAGAGAATGAATCGTACTATTAATGACAGAATCAGATGTATCCTCTCTCATGCAAAATTATCGAAATCCTTTTGGGGTGAAGCAATGAAAACTGCAGTGGATTTGATCAATCTTTCTCCTTCTATTCCACTTGATGGTGATGTTCCAAATAGAGTTTGGACGGGGAAAAATGTCTTTTACCGTCATTTGAAAGTGTTTGGCTGCAGATGTTTTGTTCACGTTCCAAGAGATGAGAGGTCCAAACTTGATAGTAAATCCAAACAGTGTATATTCGTCGGTTATGGTGATGAAGAATTTGGTTATAGATTGTGGGATCCGGTTGACAAGAAAATTATTAGAAGTCGAGATGTGATATTTCTTGAAGACCAAACTATTGAAGATTTTGATAAAACTGAGAAACAGAAACCAAATTCCAGAAGTTACATTGATGTTGGGCCTATGCCCCCTACAGAAACTTTTGTTGATGGGGGAGATATACAGGTAGATGATGAGAATGTAACTGATGATCATGTGCCTCACCAAGATGAGCAGTTACCAGCTGAGCCACTAGACGAGTTTGAGTTGAGAAGATCTACTAGAGAACGTCAACCTTCTCAAAGATATCCTCCACACGAGTATGTGATGATCACTGATAGTGGAGAGCCAGAGTACTATCAAGAAGCTATTATAAATGTTGATAAAGAAAAGTGGTTGAAGGCCATGCAGGAAGAGATGAATTCCTTGCATGAGAATCACACATTTGATTTGGTTAAGTTGCCTAATGGCAGAAAAGCACTCAAGAACAAATGGGTATACAAGATAAAGGCAGAAGAGAATAGTTCTCAACCAAGATACAAAGCAAGATTGGTTGTGAAAGGTTTTAATCAAAGAAAAGGTATTGACTTTGATGAAATTTTTTCACCTGTGGTGAAGATGTCCTCTATCCGAGTTGTGCTTGGGTTAGCAGCTAGCTTAAACCTAGAAGTTGAACAACTTGATGTGAAAACTGCATTCCTTCATGGTGATTTGGAGGAAGAGATCTATATGGAGCAACCAAAGGGTTTCAAAGTCAAAGGTAAAGAGAAACTTGTGTGTAAATTGAAGAAAAGCTTGTATGGGCTCAAGCAAGCACCCAGACAATGGTACAAGAAATTTGATTCTTTCATGGAGAAACATGGGTACGGTAAAACTACTTCTGACCATTGTGTGTTTGTCAAGAAATTCTCTGATGGTGATTATATTATTCTCTTATTATATGTGGATGACATGTTGATTGTTGGTCATGACACTAAAAAGATTCAATCTTTAAAGAAAGATTTGAACAAGTCTTTTGCAATGAAAGACTTGGGTCATGCAAAGCAAATTTTGGGCATGAGAATTACTCGTGATAGGAAGAATAATAAATTGTGGTTATCTCAACACAATTACATTGAGAAGGTGTTAGAGAGGTTTAACATGAGAAATTGTAAACCTGTCAGTACTCCACTTGCTACTCATTTTAAATTGAATTCTGATCAATGTCCTACAAGTGAGAAAGACAAAGAAGAGATGAAGAAGGTTCCTTATGCATCCGCAGTTGGTAGTTTGATGTATGCTATGGTATGCACAAGGCCAGATATTGCTCATGCAGTTGGAGTTGTTAGTCGGTTTCTCTCTAATCCTGGTAAAGATCATTGGCAAGCAGTGAAGTGGATTCTCAGATACCTTAGAGGCACTTCCAAAGTGTGTTTATGTTATGGAGGTGGTGAACCTGTGTTGGATGGCTACACAGATGCAGATATGGCAGGTGATATTGATTCTAGAAAATCTACTTCTGGTTATATGATGACATTTGCAGGGGGAGTTGTGTCTTGGCAATCAAGATTACAAAAGTGCGTTGCTTTATCTACTACTGAAGCTGAGTACATTGCAGCAACTGAAGCTTCCAAAGAACTCTTGTGGATGAAGAAATTCCTGCATGAGTTAGGCCTCAAGCAAGATAAGTTTGTGTTATTCTGCGACAGTCAGAGTGCAATCCATCTTAGCAAGAATCCGACTTTTCATGCAAAGTCGAAGCATATTGAGGTGCGGTATCATTGGATACGAGACGCACTGGAAATGAAATCATTTCTAATTGAGAAGATTCATACTGATGAGAATGGTTCAGATATGATGACGAAGACCTTGCCTGTGTCAAAGATGATATACTGTAGAAAGAATGCAGGCATGGTTGAGCAGTACCTTCCCACTTGAGTCGTGAGGGGGAGATTTGTTGGGTGGGATCACTCCCCAAGTGGAACCCACCAAGTTTATTAATATTATAATTATTATTATTAAAATGAAAGAAAAAGAAAAAAAAGGAATATATGGTTTATTGGGCTTGACCCATGTAAAGGAAAATAAAAGGAAGGAACGGAATCTCAAATCCCTAAGGGGCAAAGGCTAACGAAAAGGCAAACAACAGTAACCGCACGCACGACAACCAGAGAAAAGGAAAGGAATTCAATTCCGGTGGTGGTAATAGTTTTACTTTCTCTGAGAGTTATTTTGGTATACCCACTTTAGTGGAAGGTTATTATAAGGCTATTGTTGTTGATTGATATTCCCTATTGTTATTAGGAAGGTTGATTGATATTCCCTATTGTTATTAGGAAGACTCTGGTGTACCCATTAATTATTATAGTGGAAGTTTTTACTGGACAAGGTCCCGTGGTTTTTATTCTCTCAATTTGAGGGAAGTTTTCCACGTTAAAAATTGTGTTTGTCTCATTTAATTTTCTGCCAATTATTACTTTCGGTTTGGCCATTTATCTGCACAGGTGGGGGAAAATATTCCGCATTATTGAGATAGTTATTTCTAATTATCTCTGGTTTTTTCCCAACAAAACTCTATGTAGATTTATATTTTCAATAGTAAAAATTTCACTTTGGATCGATGAAAAATCTTGAGTATCATGAGAAGTGAAATCAACTTTGTTATAAAGGAGGAGATGCGACGCCAATGGTGATATTTGCATAGAGACTTCAATACCTAAATTACTATTTTTTGAAATAGAAGGAGTTTCATAGAAAATGATTATGATTGTGTACCTAAAAATTTACGTGGTTCATAGATATATAGACATTTCTATCGGTGAATTGATAGAAATTTTTTGTAGTCGATAGTGACATAATGTAAGATTCAAAGTGAAACATGGACAATACTTAATCTTATTTAAAGATAAAGATCAAATCCTAACATGTTTGGAACACATTTATTTTACGCAATCACATATTTTGGACATTTGAATTAAGATATGATAGTTCTTTTTTGAATTTTTGTAAAGAAGATCCATAATCCAAAGGTTGAACATGAATGGTAAGATTTTGATATAATAACCTAAATAGACTATAGAAAATCAAAATCAAAATTCACTCACAATTACATCGGTGAATGGTAGGAGTGAAACTCGAATCCACCATAACATCCTATCAGTTAGTATATGTCTTTTTGCATCGGTGCATGTTTGCCTAATTATAAAGACCGTACGACGGAAAAGATACGAAAAGAGATATATATTTCGAAAAAAGGCTAAAAAAAATTTCAAAATATTATACTAAACATCCATGAGAATATAGGTTTAACCACAATTACAACAAACATTCACTCTAATCTCCTCGACCATCGTTTCTAGTCACTTTTGTTTCAATTTTTCTTTAGCAAGCCAAATCTACGTAGCAAAAAGTTGCACTATATGTGCATACGTTCCCTCCGCCAAAAGAACCTCAAGAAAATTAATAAAACAAAAACCCATCTTCCTAATCAATTTCAATATCACATTCTCAAAGTCAAACTCATAACTGAATCCATGAATTAAGGGCACCACACCTTAGGAAAAAAATTCTCACCTTTTTTTTTTGCCAACTTTAATTTTTCCTTTTTATGGATAGGAGGAGCACCACCCTTGATATATATCATTATGCACATATGTAATGACACAACAAAATTCCTCCATCACCACTTATAAGACACTTGCATTCACACAGTCAGAACATCGACAATCGTTCGATCGAGATCAGACGATCCAAATTCAATTTTGATATTTTTAATAATAAAATAAAAATTGTATTTTTTTTAAACCGTCTAATCTCGATCAAACAAGTGAATTCAAAATTTTATGAGTGCAAAGAATCTGAATTGTTGATGTATATATAATTAACTTTAATATAACATGTAATTAAATTGGCCTAATTAAAGCAATAATCATGAACTATATTGTGGCATTAAGAGAGCAAAAGGAGTAGTATGCTTTGCCTCAGCAATCCAAGACCGTTCAATATCTTCAGCAATTCTTTTGGCATCAATGGATGCACCAAGAAGTCCACGTTTGGTGAAACCAACAGCATAGAGGCCATTTTCACCTTTCCATCCATTAGGAAATGGCTTCGTAGGGTATCCATCTTCCTTACAGAACATATCCTTATCCTACACATATACCATTTCAATTATTTATGTTAGTTACTTTCTTTTTCTTGCTTTATATCATTTTCATAAAGTTTAGATACTTAGGTAGGCTCTTTAAATTTATTCCAATCCGTATTTTCGTTATTCGAATTCACTAAAGTTTAGCACATGTTCGGTATTACAAAATGTTCATTTTTTTTCTTGTTTGCAAAGATTTGTAGGTGAAAAAAAAAAATACATTTCCAATATTTTCTTTATAAATATTTGAAAATGAAAAACAAATAAAAAATGATTTAGATATAGATAGACTTCTAATGAAAATCCATTACTTCACTTTTATATGATTATTTTGAAATGAGTGATATAATATAGAAAAACAACAATTTATCGTTAAATAACAATATAAAATAAAAAAAACAGTATAAAATTGTTTTACACCGTCTGTATCTGTCTATGTCTGTCTATTAAAATAAATAAAAAATGTTGATAAATAAAAGTATGTAAAATAAAGTGAAATAAAAACATTTTCATTAAAATATAACAACAATGTAAAAAAGTTTCGTATAAGTAGAAAAAAACATTTATGTTGATTGTTGATATTTAAAAAAAAAATTACAAAATGTGATATCACAAATTCACAATAAGATTTGATTGAATTTAAAATGTAACTTTTTTGTTTAAATAATAAATAGTGCCATTTAAAAGAAATTGTTTTAATACTGCCATTAAAATGTGATATCAACAAAAAGGAATAAATATATAGTGCCATTAAAAAAATTGTTTTAAGCATTTGAAAAAAATGGAAGAGTGATATACCTTTAGCCAATAGGGAACATTACTTTTGTAACCAGTTGCCAATATGATGGCATCAAAATTCTCAGTCCTTCCATTAACAAATTCAACTGTTTTGCGTTTTAACCTCTTGATGCCTGGACGTACCTGAATCAGGAAACTTTGGAGTTCAAACAAACAATCCAATGAAAACAATAATAATTTCATTCATGCCTCATGATTGATCGAATCAATGATAAATCTTTTGTCTATACTTTTTGTGAAAATCTCGTACTATATTATAAACTTTGTGATTTAGGCATGATTTGATTGAAAACACATGCATCATGCTGGAAAATCTTTCAAATAAAAAAATTTATATGTTTTTTATTTTTTTTTATTTTTTTTT
>JBBPBP010000001.1:62282838-62323149 GCA_037974735.1 Cicer chorassanicum
TTTTTAATAAAAAAAGTACACAGTTATTTAATTTTAATATATTTATCAAATGTATAAAAAAAATGGCAATGTATGCCTTCGTCAATTTTACGTTATTTGACGGATATTCTTGTAATGTATGAAAATCAATTTTTTTTTTTGTGAACTTTTTTGGCAAGGAATGAAAGAATTAATGTGTTATTTAGAAGTAATAGTATTGTTATGGAAAAAAAACATAAGTAATAGTACCGAGAAGAAGATAAGAGGTTACGTTTTACTTGAAGATAAAAAAGTAATAAAAAAAATAATAATAAGATTAAAAATAAAGAAAAAAAAATATAAAAAATTATAAATTATAAGTTCAAATGCTACATTAAATAACATATCAGAATAAACTATAACTAAAACGATTTGTTTATCAAACGCATTTCATTTAATTTAATAAATTTATTAACTAATTTAATAAACTATAGACTAATTTATTCATGTTACACTTAACATAACTCAAACAATATATAAAGTTGAAATATTAAAGTTGTTACTGATGAATATATGATAGTAGTACAGGTATATGTCTATTTTTCTTGTTAATTGTTCACTCTTTCATCAAGCACGCAATTAATGTGGGTATGCTAGGGACAGTTGAAGTCATTAAAAGTATCTCAAATTTGGTAGTCAGTTGGAATTCAAGCATACAACCGACTATATCTAGAATACATTCCCCCAGTTCCTAATAATTAAATAATAAAACTATATTTCTGCTATCTATATAAATTATGTGTGAGGCCACTTAGGGATCTTCATTCTATCTTGCTTTCACTTCCTATAGTTCGCTAAATTATTTTCACTTACCATTTAGTTGGAGTTTCTTTTTAATTTCTACTATGGAGTTTCCTTATCTATCCATCTTTATATCACTCAATGTAAGCATCAATTTCCAAACTTATATTCTAGCATGTGCCTAATATTATTCCTATATATAGTTTCTTCTTAATTATTATTTCTTTTTCTTTTTTTAATAAAATATTTTTATTATTTCATTTCATAAATATAAACATATGAAATATGTTATATTGCAGCTTGCACTTGTAGCAACCCATGCTGCCTTACCCCCTGAATTGTACTGGAAGTCCAAACTTCCCACAACTCAAATGCCAAAATCCATCACAGATCTCCTTCACTATGGTTAGTATATATTTCATCCTTTTTATTTTAAAGACAAAATTTATTTCTATTTACTTGCCGTTTTTAAATTTCAAGCTTATATACTAACTACTTTTTTTTGTTAATTTTATCTTACTTTATCAATTATTTTGAACAAAAGATACTTTTGGCATATAAATGAACATAGGAACTACTAAAAGAATTTAAATAATTACACTTAATTCAAATAATCTAGAGGGTTCATAAACCACTCATATTTTTTACATAATCAAGGTTATTTTATAGTTTGTGCAAAACAACCTTAATAAGGGACAAGTATATAGTAGTAATAATTGGAACATTTTGATTTTCATCACCGGTAAAAAATAGTTAGTTATTTTAAGTGACTTATGAGGTAGGAAAACTGATATCAAACTCTTCAATTTTTTTGACAAAGTTATAACAAATGTTATGTCAAAAAAATACTAAGAAGGATAATTAAATTGGTAAAGACATAAATTTGATTCTCAATGTTGATGTGAAAATTTTATTGATAAATAATATGTAACTATTTATAAAAATATTTTTTGAAGCGTGGGATTTTGCTTGACTATATAACGTATCTACAAGTTTGCTTTAACTTTTTTTTCATTAATTTATGCTAAAAATAAATAAATGTTTCTTCTTATTCTTTTAGAATTATAAAAATAGATAACACATAAGTATTTAAACTACATGCACTTCATAATAATTGTTTAATCAACTACCTATTTGGTTTGATTTATTTCGTAGGATAACCATTTCTAAGATTGTTTGGGACACCTTATATAATAATCTTATTATATGCCCTTAAGCTAAATAGAAAGTTGCCTATGAAAATATTAATAATTTTACTTTACTTTATCTTTTATTATATAAATTGCTTATACATAACCACTTTGATAATATATGTTTATGTTATTAGTATTTAATTAAATTGTTTATCTAAACAAAACCTAACATATTTATACAATTTAATTTGACATATTATACTTAGGGGTGCGAATAGGTTAGGCTTTTCAAGGTCGATGTTATGATTGAGTCACATCTATTACTTGTCATAAGTCCATTTTTAAGGTCTACCATGGCATTTTTGAAAGCTTGACAAGGCCTTAAAACTTATTTAATAGTCTACTTCACAATTTTTTTTCTCAAAGTCTACCACACTCATGCAATAATCGGTGTAGGCTCTTGTAAATAACTAACAAGATGATAAGTCAATGAAATTAAATTCTATTTTAAGATTTAACATGACCTTTTAGATAATTTAATTTTAACTTTAGATGATATTCTATTTAAATTTTATTTAATACTAATGCATTTAAATATATCAAAAATTGACGTAACTCGGTATGTTTAAATTACATAAGATGTTAATAAAATTATGATTTAGTACAAAGTACAAAATTTAATATAAATATTAATAATGGTAATAAAAAGTAATTACTTTATTAACTTAAGAAGACTGATTTAATAGACCTAAAAGACTTTTTCGGTGGTATGTAATCTGAGTATTTTAGTTAAATAAAATTCTAAAAAGTTTTGGTCTTTGTATTTTAAAATAAAATTGACCAGATTTAGGCATGACGTAGGCTAAATGTAAGCCTCTTTCCGTCGGCCACCTACTTCTGCCCCTATTAATATAGAATGATACAATATGATTTGGCCTATGATGATCAACTAACACAAACTATATGAATGTGCAGATTGGACAGAAGACAAAAGCACCTCAGTTAATGTGGGAAAAGGTGGTGTCAATGTTGATGCAGGAAAAACAAAACCAGCAGGCACCTCGGTTAATGTAGGAAAGGGTGGAGTTCATGTTGATGCTGGAAAAACAAAGCCAGGAGGCACAGCAGTTAATGTAGGAAAAGGCGGTGTTCATGTAAATGCAGGTAAAGGTAGAAAACCTGGTGGAACAACAGTGAATGTTGGAAAAGGTGGTGTAAATGTACACACAAAAGGAAAAGGAAAACCAGTACATGTTGCAGTTGGAAAGTCACCTTTTAATTATAATTATGCTGCAAGTGAAACACAATTACATGATAATCCAAATGCAGCCTTGTTTTTCTTGGAAAAGGATTTGCATCAAGGAACAAAATTGAACATGCAATTCACAAAAACATCAAACAATGAAGCAAAATTTTTGCCTAGAGAAGTTGCTAATGCCATACCTTTTTCGTCAAACAAAATTGAAACCATCCTTAACCACTTTTCCATCAAAGAAGGATCAGAGGAATCTGAAATTGTGAAGAACACAATCAATGAATGCGAAGAAACCGGTATTAAAGGAGAGGAAAAGCTTTGTGTAACATCATTGGAATCAATGGTTGATTTCACTACTTCTAAACTTGGTAACAATGTTGAACCTGTTTCAACAAAAGTGAACAAAGAAAGTGATTTACAACAATATAGAATAACACAAGGAGTTAAGAAATTGGGAGAGAAGAACAGAGCTGTTGTGTGCCACAAAGAGAATTACCCTTATGCAGTTTTTTACTGTCACAAAACAGATTCAACTAAGGTTTACTCTGTGCCTTTGGAAGGTGTTGATGGAAGCAGAGTTAAAGCTGTTGCTGTGTGTCACACCGATACATCACAATGGAATCCTAAACATTTGGCTTTTCAAGTACTCAAAGTTCAACCTGGAACTGTTCCTGTTTGCCATTTCATCCCACAGGATCATGTTGTTTGGGTTTCCAAGTAAAAACAACAATTTCATCCATAGTTGTATCCTTGAATAATAGCTACTATATAGTAGCTACTTCAACACTTTAAATTATAATACTTGCGTTATAAGTTAAGTTATTTAGTGTATCCTAGCTAATATAAACAATGTTTAATTATGTTATATGGTTATAAGTTTGTGTATGTCCATGATGTATTATTATATGGACAACATGTTTTATGGTTTGTAAGACTTGATGTAACGGGTAGGAGTTTCTCTTGAACTTTTTTTTAATAAAATTTTCTTATAGAAAAAGTATGTGGAAAAAATCTTGTGTGCTTATTATATGTACATATAGCAGCACTATGTCTGTTCTAAATGGAATACAATATGCAATAGTGAGACTTGCCTCAGTTGCTTTAATTTGATGAAATCCCTGTGTTTTATGGTGCAGCTAGGTTAAAACAAGAGAGGGAAGGAAAATTTCTTATTACTATTGAAACTGAAACAGTACAAACATATATATATACAATGATGTCAGCTATTTAATGAATGCAGAGAATAAAGAAAATAATTAGGAAATAAATCAAATCAAAGTGATTTGATTCTGTTGACATATAGCAATCAGATCTGATATGATTGTGTTTATTAGTTGATTTTTAATTTAAGTTTATTTGTATTTTGGGAAATAATCAAATCACTCTGATTTGATTTATTTCCTAATTTATTTTTACTTTATTCTGCATTCATTAGATAGCTGGCAGCATTGTATATATATATATATATATTTGTACTGTTTCAGTTTCAATAATAATAATAAGAAATTTTCCTTCCCTCCTGTTTTAACCTAGCTGCACCCTAAAACACATGGTATCAGAGCTTCGGCTCTGATCCTGTGGCAGCTCACCATGTCCTTACAAGAAACTAAAAAAAAATTGTTCCTCCACTACCACAATACCAGAAAAAAATTCTGGTGACCCTAAAATCGTGTCAACCCCTACCACAAATGATCCACTATCCATAAACTCTAGTTTACCGCTTCTAATCCAAAAGCTGGATGGCAGAAATTATGTTGAATGGCCCCAGACTGTGAAGTTAGCTCTTGATGGCAAGGGAAAGTTAGGCTACTTGACTGGAGATACTCCTCAACCAGAGAAGACCGATCCAGCCTACCAAAAATGAAAGTCAGAGAACTCCCTAATCATTGGGTGGCTGATTCACTAAATGGAATCTTCCATTCGGAAGTCCTACCTATTCATTTCCACTGCAAAAGAGGTGTGGGAAGCTGTATGCGATTGCTATTCCGACTTGGAGAACTCCTCACAGATTTATGAACTTAAGACTCGTTTGTGGCAGTCCAAACAAGGAGATAAAGATGTCACAACATTCTTTAATCTCATGGTTGTCCTTTGGCAGGAGCTTGACCAATGTTATGAGGATGATTGGGAGAATTCCAAAGATGCAAACAAATTTAAGAAAAGAGAAGAGAATGATAGGGTTTATATGTTTCTAGCAGGACTCAATCCAGAACTTGATGAAGTCCGTGGTCGAGTTTTGGGCAGAAAACTGTTGCCTTCATTGAGGAAGTATTTTCTGAAGTAAAGAGGTTAGGAATCCAGAAGGAAAGTTATGCTGCAAAACTCTGATAGTACAAGGGTGCAAGAAACTGAGAGTTCGGCTATGGCTGCAAAGGTATATGAAGCAGATGGAGAAAGAAAAAAACGACCTTGGAATGATCATTGTAGACGATCATGGCACACTAAGGAAACTTGTTGGAAACTTAATGGAAAGCCACCCAATTGGAAGAAGAAGCCAAATGGAGAGGGTAGGGCCTTCCAAGCTGCAAATGGAGAAAATGTGGAGAATAAAGTTAACTCTGAGGCATATCCTTTCTCTAAGGAACAACTAGAGCACCTGTATAAGCTCTTTACCTCTATGTCAGTTACTTCTTCATCCTCTCTTGCTCAAAAAGGTATCTCTTTCTCTTCTGCTCTTTTGAGTTCCAAACCAAATTCAAAAACTCCATGGATCATCGATTCTTGAGCCACTGATCATATGACAGATTGTTCAAAATTGTTTTCCACTTATAGTACTTATGCAGGTCATAAAAAGGTAAAGATAGCTGATGGTACTTTTTCCACCATAGTTGGAGTGGGTTCTATTCCTATTTCTAAAACTCTAACTCTTCACAATGTCCTTCATGTTCCAAATTTGTCAGGTAATTTGTTGTCCATAAGCAAATTAACACAAGATCTTAACTGTTTTGCTATTTTTAACCCAGTTAATTGTCAATTTCAGGAGTTGAAATCGGGGAGGATGATTGACAGTGCTAAAGAGGTCAATGGTCTCTATCTCTTCGATGATGAGGCTGATCTTAAAGAGGAATTTTATAGTAATTGTCTCAACTCAGTTTTGGTTCATAATAATGAAGAAATAATGTTATGGCATTATAGGCTAGGACACCCAAATTTTTTGTATTTGAAGCACTTATTTCCCGAGTATTTTAAGAATAAAAATCCAGATCAGTTTTTCTGTGAAGTTTGCCAATTTGCAAAGCATCATCGTTTTTTGATTAAATCCTAATTAAATCCTAATTAACTCAATTATTTACAACAAAAGAGAGAAATTATGAGGCTATTAATAGTAAGAGAATATTCATACAGTACAACTATAAAGCTGCAAAGCTGTCCCTTAATGGACAGAATCGTAACCAACATTCCCCCTCAAGTTGGGTCATAGATGTCAATCATGCCCAACTTGAATCTTAAGTTTTCATAGGTGGCTCTAGGAAGTGCCTTGGTCAAGATATCAGCAGTTTGGTGGCTTGAGGGTGTGTGCTGGAGAGAAAGTATCCCATTGTCAACCTTTTCCTTGATGAAGTGTCTATCAATTTCCACATGCTTTGTTTTGTCATGTTGCACAGGATTTTTAATAATGCTTATGGCAGCTTTGTTATCGCACAACAGGCTTACTTCATGGTCAGTGTAAACGTGTAGTTCTGCAAGCATCCTTTGCAGCCACATCCCCTCGCAAATCCCATGTGCCATGGACCTAAGTTCAGCTCTGCTTCTAGCAACCACAGATTGTTTCTTGCTTCTCCAGGTCACTAAGTTGCCCCATACAAAAGAGCAATACCCACTGGTTGATCTCCTATCAGTCACTGAGCTTGCCCAATCTGCATCAGTGAATATTTCTATTTTCCTGCTTGTGTCCTTCTTGAAATGCAGCCCCTTCCCTGGTGCCTTTTTCAGATACTCCAGGATGCGGTTAATTGCTTTCATGTGAGCCTCCCTAGGGTCATTCATGTAGCAGCTAACCATGCTAACAGAAAAGCCAATATCTGGTCGTGTGTGGGTTAGGTAGATAAGTTTCCCAACCAGCTTTTGATACCTTTCTTTGTCAGTAGGTGGACTCTCTTTTTCCTCTCCAATTTTCACCTTGGATTCCATAGGAGTATCTGTTAGCCTGCATCCTAACATCTCTGTTTCTTGAAGTAAGTCAAGTATATATTTCCTTTGAGATAAATGGATTCCATGTTTGGACCGTGCCACTTCCATTCCCAGAAAATACCTTAACTGACCAAGATTTTTGACTTCAAATTCCTTAGCTAGAATAATTTTCAGTCCTTCAATTCCAGTATAATCATCACCTGTAATAATAATGTCATCCACATAGACAATGAAGATGGTTTAACCTTGCCTTCCTTTGAATGCTTTAAGAACATTGTGTGGTCAGTTTGACACTGGGAGAAGCCATGTATCCTAACCACTCGTGTGAGCCTATCAAACCAAACCCGAGGGGATTGCTTGAGTCCATATAGTGATCTTTTGAGTTTACATACCTTGCCTGAATTTTCTAATGTTTCAAGTCCAGGTGCTATTCTCATGTAGACATCTTCTTCAAGTTCCCCATTTAGGAAAGCATTTTTTATATCTAACTGGTGAAGTGGCCAGTCCAAATTTACTGCCAAGGAAAGGAGTACACGGACTGAATTCAACTTTGCTACAGGTGCAAAGGTTTCTTCATAATCCACCCCATAGGACTGGGTGAATTCTTTTGCCACCAATCGAGCTTTGTACCTGTTTACACTCCCATCTGCATTGTATTTTACCGAGAATATCCACTTGCATCCAACTGCCTTCTTCCCCTCTGGTAGGTGGGAGAGCTGCCATGTGCCATTCTTTTCAAGTGCCTTGATTTCTTCCATTACAGCAGCCTTCCATTCTGGAACTAGGACAGCTTCATGAAAGTTTTGAGGAATTTCGATATTGTCCACAAAGCTGATGAAGTTCTTGTACCCCTACGATAATCTTTCACTAGAAACATGGTTTGCAATTGGGTGTTTGGTACAAGACCTTACTCCCTTTCTCACAGCAATAGGTAAGTCTAAGTCTTGGTCATTAGTGATATTATCAGATAAATTAGAGGAAGAGTTAATGCACAGTATGCTACCTTTATGAGTATGTTCAGGATCTGAATTTTGGGCAGAGTCTTGGTTCTGCTTTGGAAGAGTGCATGCTTCTACTTTCTCAAGAGTTTGTAACTTGTTCTTCTTCCTTATGTATACTTGCAGTTCTTTTCCTCCATTTGGTTTTCCTTTTTGACCAATTATTGGTGCTCCATTTGTTGGCTTGGTAACCTCAAGAGTGGTTGTATGCTGGTCCAGCTCAGGTTCAACAATTATTTGGACAGATTCTGTGTTTTTAGTGATTTGGATGGGGTGGTTAAGACAGGTTCATGTGGGACATATTCTGGTTTTTTTAATTTCCCAAGGTTGGTGTTCATCAATTGTAACTTCCCCCCTGAATGCCAACTTTTGGATAAAAGGCCTTGTTTTCAAAAAAGGTAACATCCAAAGTGTGATAGATTCGTCTTTTTAGGGGGCAGTAGCATTTGTATCCTTTCTTGGTAGGAGAGTATCCCAAGAAGATACACTTGATGGCTTTCAGGTCCAACTTATTGGGGTTAGGCTTTTGGTCATGTACAAAGACAGTAAATCCAAAAATCTTTGGTGGAAGATTTGTGAGGAGTTTGGTCAAAGGATAAAGGGACAAGAGGGTTTGGTGTGGTGTATTTAGGTTGAGCATTTTGGAGGGCGTTCTATTTATTAGGTAGGATGAAGAGAGGACTGCATCTCCCCAAAAATGGTTAAGTACGTTCATGGACAGCATGAGGGCTCGAGGGACTTCCAATAGGTGCCTATTTTTTCTCTCAGCTGTCTCATTCTGTTGTGGAGAGTATGGGCATGATGTTTGGTGTATAATGCCATTTTTGGTAAGGTAACTACCAAGGGTGTGGTGGAAGTACTCCCCTCCATTATCACTTCTTAGTACTTGAATGTTGCTTTGAAATTGGGTTTGGACCATTTTATGGAAGTTCTCAATTATACTCCCAACTTCTTATTTTTCTTTCATGAGGAACACCCAAGTGACTCTTGTATGATCGTCAATAAAGGTGAAAAACCACCTTGATCCAGTAACATTGCTCACTCTTGAAGGTCCCCACACATCACTATGAATGAGTGTGAAAGGTTTAGAAGGTTTATAATGTTGTATGGAATAATGGGATTTGGTGTGTTTGGCTAATTCGCACACTTCACATTTGAAAGAACCAGAGTCTTTATTAAATAAGGATGGAAACATTTTTTTTCAAATACATAAAATTTGGGTGTCCTAGGCGGTAATGCCATAACATTACATCATTATCATTCTTTGATGAACGCATAGGGGAAGCCTTGTAGGATCTCTTATTTTGGTCTTCCATTCTAAGGAAGTAAAGGCCTACGCTCTCCTCAGCATTGCCAATCATCTTCCCTGAATTCATATCCTGTAATTCACAAAAATGTGGTAAGAACTTAGCGACACATCCTAAGTTTTTGGTTAATTTATAGATAGACAATAAACTGCAATCTAGTTTAGGAACATGTAAAACTGAATCAAGAGAGTAATATCTTTAGAGATAACCACTGAACCTTTACCAACCACCTTGGAGGTGGTACCATCTGCTATCCGGACAAAGGTTCCATCTTGACATGGAGTGTATTTACTAAATACATTGATGTCCCCAGTCATGTGATCCGAGGCACGAGAATCAACAATCCAAGAGTTTGTTTTCTGGTGACTTACATGAAGGGGAGCAGCAAAATTACCTTTTTGGGCAAGAGTAGCAGTGGAAGAAGAGGTACTAGTGTTTTGCAGTGCCTGTTGCATCAGTTTCTGTAGCATCTCTATTTGTTCTTTGTTGAAAGGACTGGCCTCTGCAATGTTTTTGGACTTACTTTCATCAGCAGCAACAGCATATCTGCGTGCGTCCTTGAATCGTGGTTTTAGATCTGTGGGTTTTCTATGAAGCACCCAACATGTTTCCTTCGTATGTCCAAGTCGCTTGCAGTGATCGCACCATCCTCTACCTTTCTTTGGTGGACCTCTTATTGCAAATGCAGAGCCTTCAATGGTTGAACTTGCACTTTGACTTCCCAACATGATTTTCCTTCTACTTTCTTCCCTTCTCACTTCTGCAAATGCTTCACGAATGCTAGGGAGAGGCTTAGTTCCAAGAACTCTCCCTCTCACTTCATCCAAATTTTTATTCAGTCCCAATAGGAACTGAAAGATTATGTCCTTCTCGACCAGTTTCTTGTAGATTTTGTCATCATCCGTGCACCTCCACTCTATGTCTAAATAGATTTCAAGTTGCTGCCAGTATTTTGTGAGTGTATGATAGTACTCGGTGACCGAAGAATCTCTTTGTCGAAGATTGTTTAAGAGACTTTTGATCTCAAATATGGCTGAGGTGTTGTCCACATTTGAGTAGGTCTCCTTGGTTGCCTTCCATATTTCTGCAGCAGTGTCATAATACATGAAATTTTCACCAGGCTCATTAGTCATAGAGTTGAGCAACCATGTCATAACAAGATTCTTTTCAAGTTTCCATTTTCATGGCTTGGATCAGTCATTTTTGGCTGCTTAGCCTCGTCAGTGATGTAGTCTTCCTTTCCTTTTCCTTGGAGGAAGATGCGGACAGATCTGGACCACTGTGTGTAGTTCTCTCCATTGAGTTTGTAGCTAGTAATGATAATTGTTTCATGATGACTGGTGGTGTTTCCAGTCGCTGTTGCCTTAGGATCAGCATCTAGGATGCTTGGACTGCTCTGTTTTTCTTCCATGAGAATTTTTTTTTTTCCGGATCAGAACTGTAGCTCTGATACCATGTGAATCTGTTGTCTTTCTTATTTGATTTTGTACATAATACAATATGGCATATATAGCCTAAGGAGTACAAGTAAATCAGAAAGCTAATTAAATCCTAATTAACTCAATTATTTACAATAAAAGAGAGAAATTATGAGGCTATTAATGGTAAGAGAATATTCCTACAACTAATGAAAGCTGCATAGATGTCCCTTAATGGACAGAATCGTAACCAACATATTTGCTATGATGTGTTACATAGTGTACTATTTTATGATATAGTGAAGCTCTTTTTTATTTGGGTGAAGGTCACTCTAGATTTTCAGATTGACTTATATTATTTTCACTTCTTCACTATAGTGAAGCTTATTTTATTTTATTGGAAACAATCTCATCTCAAGAAGCCAGTATACCCTTCACAGATTCAGAAACTCTTGTTCCTATGGATTAATTATTTTGTAAAATGACCAACCTACATTCCAATGTTTCTGATGGCATTTCAGTTTAACTTTACTTTTTTCTTTGATTGAAACAACAATAAATTTTATATCTTAACTACAACTTTAGATGTAAGGTCTACGAATCTTCCCACTTACATATCCCCCACTTAATTTTTTACCATACTTAACAAATTAAACAAAATTTTGAACCACGAATTATCTACAATAAAATTCCAAAACAACTCACTAACAGATCAAGCAAAAATAAATAAAACTTTTCCTCAATTTTTTTCCATTTGTTACATTGGGAGATCCCGTAGAAAATTATGAAATAATTTGAATAAATTAATTTAAATGGAAACTTAATTTGTTATTTACATTATAGGAAGACATGACCACATACGTCATTTTTCTTTCCAACACAGCCTTACAAGCCAATTGCTCCAACAAATATATACAACAAATCCCAACAAAATTTTGGTTTTCCTATCCTATATATCAAATTGCATCAGAAAAACTATATATAAAAAATGATGTAAAGAATGGTAGATGATAGCAGTATTGCACCTTGCTATGCATTGAAACTTGTTTCGCTTTTTACTTAACGATGACTCAGTTATTATAAACCACATGCCTCATCATATTGATTGAGTCTTCCGGGCGCACTTAATATTTCCACTGTCTTCCAAGATTCAATTCTCTAAATCAACTACGGTGAATGCACCACCCAACATCAGCAAATATCTTTTTACACTGACATGAACAAAGATAGTCTGGGTGCTTCAGGATTCAGCTATGGGAGTGTCAATCTTGAATTTATCTGGTGAAAATGATTCCAAAGATCCCCATGTTCTTCCAACCTTTATTTTGACATTCAGAGGAACTGCAGATGCATACATGTAAACAATGAATATGTGATTTGACCATACAGTCAAAACCTCAATTACTTTAACCAACCTATATTTTCAACCAGAAAGAAATTCTCAAGAATACTTTGTTTAACGAATACATACCAAGAAGCGAGACTGCATTCTCCATGCTGGTCTGCAACAGTAGTGCAGCTTCTTTTATTACAGAGGGATCGACTTCAAGCACTAGTTCATCATGTACCTAGTTAACATTCACTGAAATGATTAAAACAAAGAAACAAACAAAAAGTAATAAGAGAATACAAATCCTCTAAAATTATTAACCTGTAACAGAATCCTGCAACGATCTCTAAGCATGTGGAACTTGGTTGGGACTGAAGAACTTGAATCCAGGCTATCAACTCCAGTAACAATTTCAGAGTAAATTTTAATCATTGCAATTTTAATTATGTCGGCAGCAGATCCCTGGGAGGGAGAGGGAAAGGAAACAACATTAAAAATGAATACTGATAGCTCTGAAGCCGACGTATCCCAATCTGGAAGAGAAAGAGCAAACATATTACACCTGACAAATGGAATTAACAGCTTGCCTCTGAGCTCTTGATTTTTCTGTACTGCTGCCAAATTTTATTTTTGACAAAAATCGTTTTCTTCCTTTGAGAGTCTCCACATATCTGGAACATGTATACATTGACGTAAATTACGTGATCCAAAAGACCAAAACTAAAGCCCACAAGTAAATCAAGTTTAGCAAGAATGCATTCATAAGCATAGTTTTCTACATCATTAGATATAGAGATCCCAATATAAAGAAGAAAAAAGCGGTGTCATTTACAACAGAGACAAATATATAAAATACCAGTAAAACAATCAACTCGTCAAAGAAAAACACAAATACTTGTTCAAAACAAACAAAGAGTGTCCAATGCTTAGATAATCTTCATCATTCTATCATTGCTAAAGGAATATGAGTTAGGATGAGCAAAATTGGCAAAAGGTCTCCTCACCCTTTACTAGGAAAAAATGCAACTGCTTCGTGAAGCCAAGAAGCAACACCAGGACAAGTGCTTTTGAAAAAGATATATTATTGTTCAAAACAAAGAGTGTCCAATGCTTAATCTTCATCATTGTATCATTGCTAAAGGAATATGAGTTAGGATATGCAAAATTGGCACAAGGTCTCCTTACCCTTTACTACGACAAAATGCAACTGCTTCATGAAGCCAAGAAGCAACACCAGGAAAAGTGCTTTTGAAGTTACCAATCTTTTCAGCAGCTTCATCAGAAGTGCAATCCAATTGTTCAGCAAGGCTATTTGGTCCCATGCCATAAAGAATGCCGTAAACCATCTTTTTTGTATGCTCTCTCTGCTGAGAACCCACAGAAACCTCGGGACACCCAATCCATCTTGCTGCTATCATTGTGAAGACATCTCCATCCGGCTTACTAAGAAGTTCAATAAGAGAAGAATCTTTAGAGAAATGTGCCATCAACCTCAATTCTATCTGAGAATAATCTGCTGTTAACAGTAACCAATTATCCTGCAGTCAAAAAAGATAAAAAGAATACAGCACAAGTAAGCAAATACAACACATAAGACAAAAAAAAATCAAAAAGAAAAAGAAGATAACAGAGGTTCTGAATGACAAATTCAAGAATCTAGAGTAGGTTTACAGTAGGAGGTGAAAGTAGAATCCAGGGATATGTTGTTAGCATGTGTGACAGGTGTCAAGTTGTTGGTTTGTGGAGAGAATGTGTCAGGTTATTATTGATGATTATTTGATGATACAAAAGACTAAGCACTAAACCTAATTTATACTAATACAAGACACCAATCGAAATTAAATAAGGAAATAAATCATGATTTATAACTACGAAATATGAAATAATCTATAGTGCTCTAAGATAATATTTAGATATAAGATATTTTCATACCTTCCAACATAACCCTTATATTTTAAAAAATAAATTGAGCCCTATTATTAATATATTATCAACTTTGTATAGATTAAATAGACCTATTTGAAAACTTAGATAAACATTAGCTGCAGTAACTTTTTGGAAGACAACATAGTTGAATTAGTCTTTATTCTTCATTTGAATTTGAAAAAATGATTATATAAATTGATAGAAGTTAACAATCATTGGGGATTAAAAAGTATGAAGACTCTATTAAAAAATGTTAAACTGTGAGGACTTAATTGATGAAAATCCGATGAAACAGTTGGGATTACAGTATAATTCAACCTGAAGTTAAATTTTGTTTCAAGGATATGCACCAATACGCATTTGGTTGGCATGACATCAAGAAAACGGCTTTAAAATAATAGCAACCATCAAATAATTAAAAAACCAGAGTTAAAGGCCTATGTCACCTGAGTAGGAACAAAGAAATCACGAGCATTGATTCTACAACTCTCATCAGAATCGCCTTCATTTCTGTCTCCTTTCATTTTGAAGTCCACTGCGTGCTCAACACACTGCGTTGCCCAACAAGATAGTACATAACATTAGATTTGGCAGTTAGCTAAGAGAAAAATAAAACAAAATAAAACATGTGATAAGATAACCCTGATAGAAATTGAATTAACCCAAACCTGAAGATTAGGTTCCTCCATTGAAAGTCGACCAGTTGCTGTGGATGTTTGGAGCCAACGACCATGTAATGTGTACTTTTGTGTGCTAACAGATAGCCTAGCCAAAGAACAAATTGATCCTAGTGTAGAATTCAGCAGCTTTGCCAATGTTCGATGCTCTTTGATGATTGGAACAATGGGATGTTCGTGCCTGAAATAACAGACAATTATCCAAATATCTCAGAACACATGTTTGCAAATAAAGAATATTGTATAATATTAATACGTAGACCTACTAATTTTAAAACTTTAACATTGTATAATAAAAACTTGTGCAACATCCATCTTAGTAAATATACACTATCTGATCCAATATATCAACATTGCAGCTATTCTAAGATATAATATAAATATTAAAAAGGAAATTAATTATCTTTCTACAGGTATAATCAGTAATGAATTGTTCAGGAAAATTAGAGAAGGCTCAATGTAGTAATCAAATTAGAGATAGCGAGGCACCAAACTTGTCCATCGTATTTTTTTTGTTGCTCTCTCTTAATATTTTCTGTGGTCAACAGTTTGAATGATATTATACTTAATAATCATATTTGAGAGCTGATTTTTGTCTGCAAGTAATTTTCTTAAGGATATGAAAACTGGTCAAAATGCTTCTTATAGATTTTTTGCATTTGAATGTCAAACACTAGACTGTAATTTCTGGTTGTTTAAATGAAGAACGCCTATTACTCCATTAAAGAGAAGGCAGAGATATGCAGAAATTTCTGTATCTAAAATGTTTCTCAATCATAAATGGTCTAGTAAATTCACTCTTGAGGATAGGTATTATTGAGATCACCGATATCCGACCCGCATTTTTCCACGCTTTATAGTCCTTTTGAAATAACTCAATAGCAAAAGGGCATTAATTGTTCCTGTAATTTTTTTGATAGTAAAAGAAAAGATACACAAGAGTGAATATACTCCTCACAACCAGAATACCAGTTAAAAACTATGTTTTGCCAAAGATCCTTTCTAAAGGGAGAGAACCTTTATTTACAAGTTCTCTGTACATTTGGGATAAGAGGGGAAATGACCAATTCAGCAACAGCCCTATAAAACAGGAAAACAACTAACAGCCCTATAAAAAAGGAAAACAACTAATAGCCCTATAAAACTAACTATCACAACAATCAACTACTTTAACTACTCTAGTATCTATTATTATATATCCTAACACATTCACCGATGTTCAAAAACCTATGTTAAAATGGATTACAATGTAATACATATTTATCGCTCAGAAGTGGTAAGTGCAGATTTGAAAATAGGATTGGAGGATGGTATAATTTACTCTTTTCTAAAATACCTACTAAGGAAACGGCAAAGCATAAAAAAAAATTATAAGATTCTAGTTAATATGGATTGAAGAGCAACAAAAGGGAAAAGGAAACTTCCTCAATACCTTAGTGCATCCAAACAGTGTTTGTCAGTACTCGGATGATGTTTCCCCTTATTTTTCCCATCAGGTATGGGCAGCTTCAAGTGTTCGTACAGGACCTTTGCAATATCTGCTGGCATATTCAATGAAAATGTCATTCCAGCCAGTTTATAAGCTTCCTTCTCAAGTTGCTTCAGCCTTTTCACCAACAACTTCCGAGCATGGATACATCTCTCCAAATCAACACCAATTCCCCAAAGCTCCATGTCAGCAAGAATATTCACCTAACAACATGTGTTAAAGTAGTATCAAATACTTCATGAATGTAACCTGTTAAGATCCCACTGACCACAAATTAAAGTACAAAAAAGAGTACAACAACATATATAAAGAGATAAAATGAGTTTCTCAAATATAACATTGGATAAAATGATTGTACCATGCATATCATTATGCCCACAAAACTTCAAACAAATCCTTCCCTATTTTGAGCTCTATATAAACATCTTAAAATTAACATAAAATGCACTTTCCAAATAAAAGCCAATTTCACCCATTTATTCTTGTTCAGTCACGTACTTATTCTTAGTTTAATTGCATATTTGTTCAATTTAACTTTTACTGAAGTTTTCGTGCAACATTAACATGATATGGTGTTTGATTGTCAAATTGTATCATATCTTCATTTATCTGGAAATACATTCTACACGTTGTGTTTTAAATCCATTACAGTCCCTTACAAAACCCTTCGGCTTCAAGTGTAGAAAGTGCATATAAGCCCACCTATATTGTATTGAAATTCAACTTTTAATTAGTAGAATAGGAGAAAAAATGATTACTAAAGTTTAAGCAGTTAGATGAAAGCCATATAAGTCTTTACATCTAACATAACCTATTTTGGGTTGTGCACTTGATGCAGGCTTTAGAAACCTTAAATATAAAATTCACACAAAAAGATCAAGTTGTGTCAAATGAATGTTTAAGATATCTTCAGTTTATAAGTGAATCCAAAAATTCTTCAATACTCGTTTTGTATTGTAAATATTCGATATTAGAATTTATAATTTATTTTGACATGTATTGACAGGTATTGAAGCGTCAGAGGGTTTTAAATAACATCAGACATGACACGACACTTCTTTAAGTGTACTGAAGCTTCACAGATTCTTACCAATGGAATTTCTATTCCCATAAGCACTTCTACAAGTTCCTCAGAAACAAGCAATTTCCAGAGAACAGAACATAATGCCCGTGTTTGAGCAACCCGACGGCAGCAACCATTATGAGCAGCTTTTCGCATCTGATTCCTCCACCTGCCACACTGATTAGCTGCTGCTGCATCCTCGGGGGATAACCTTTTCTTTACCTCCTGTGTTACCAAATGTGATTGTTAATACTAGTACACTCAATTATCAAATCATCACATATTGACATCAAAAATGTGAATATGTGTGTGTACACCTGAGTATGAAGTAAAAGTGTAGAACTACATATGTTACCTTATCCAGATTTGGACTAGAGTTACTCTCTTCATCAGGCCAAAGAATCCAAGCCACAATGCACATGTCAATTGCAGCTTTAACATGGATTGGGGGCAACAATACATAAGAACTGTCTACAATTTCAAGGTCCATATTTTTATCAAGTGTGTCCAACGAACCAAATCTCTGAACCGAAACTGAAGGCTTTTTTAGCACCTGAATCTGAATCTTCAAATTCCAGGTGAACTTTCTTACATTTTGTTTACCTATTATTTTGCTAATCCTGCTCCATCTATTCATGGCATTAATCAAATCTTGCTTAGTATTAGATGATGAAACTTTCTGCTTATTACTGCATGCACTCAGGGAAAAACCGTCATCTTTTCTATTGTAAGACAGCAGAATGTCCCTAGGAAGATTAATGTAATACATGGGAGAGTTTTCCCAACAGATGGCAATACCATGTACTTCAAAAGGAGCAGCAGAGTGCAATTCCAATCGTTTGATGTAATGGATATCAAAGTAGAACTCTGGTATTGTATCCCATAGATCCAAAAATGAATCAAGCCCACCAGGACTACTAACTGCATTAATGGGCCCTTTCCCGCTGGAACTATCCATGTTACCACTAGCCACATTCCCCTTATGATCTTGTTCCCCTGAACCATGAGCATGGCATCCACCATGTATACTGGATTTATCATTTTGTTTCTGTGACTGAAGAGAGAGGGTGGTAACATCAGGAATTTTGACAGGGCCAAAAGTTGTACTGAGCTCATTTGTAGTAGGTACTACAACTGGAACAGTAGAAAAGATACATGGCATTGCACTGTCTGATTTTCCTTCTACAGAAGCCAGAGCACCATTGTCAGATGATTTAATCAAATCCTTTTCTTTTTCTAAAGCGACTATCTTAGAATTATCAGTGTGATTTGCATCAACAAAGCTATGACTAGTGTCAGCTGTGTCACTTCCAGAGGAGCTCCCAGCTTCTTTCCTGACAAAATCGCGTGCAGCAGTGGTTATGGGTGGAGCTAACTGTGGGACATCGTATCCAAGTGACTTAAAGGCTGAGAAAGCAGCAATCCTTGCTTCTTCAGCTTTATCAAGAACAATCTTGCGAGCACCATTCTTTATCTTCTTTGCTACACCGAATTGTAAGCTCCTTTGTGCAGAACCTGCCAAATAAGGGAAATCAAGTTTCGATCAAAAAATTAAAATAAAATCTACAGTTCAAATTAAAAGATTGGCATAGCAAATTTAGTCGGTGAAATAAAGAGTTAAAGACAATAACCAAGGATGCACATGGACAAACTAGAAGTATAATGCACTGCTAATAATATTTCACCTGAAAGCTTCCTCAAGAAAACAGTGGCGAAAAAATGTAGCATAAAAAATATGTTATGCAATATGTTAGTTCTGTATTTACCGTATATATAGTTTCAAGAAACAAAACAACACAATATCAACCCTTTTTGGTGCATAAAAGTGTTAGAGTAACTACAGACAATTTTCACAAATCACCTTCTGTGGCCCACGATGAAGATTCAAAAAGTGCTTTTACTATTTCAGGAATCGATGCTTCAGCAATTGCAAGAGGTGTCCGTAAACCTGCTTTATAAAGTGCTCTGGCTCGGGAGCCCTGCAAATTGAATGGCAGAAACAGGGGAAAAGAGTGAATACTTCAACAACAACAAACCATAAGTTATTTGAAGGAGTGTGTAAAACTGACATGAAACTTGAGGCTACTTACTTTAACAAAAGGAATGTTGGTAAGCTCAACAACTTCTGCTCTAACTCCAAATGATACACGATTTTGAAACTTGGCGACTAAGCCTTCAAGATCGTTCCACCCCAGCCTCTCACAGAACACAGCAACCATAGATGCAAACCTACCAGCGTTTTCTTGCAAAGCTTGAACCATTCCTCTAGCAACTTTAAATGCTTCACAAACCTCACCCACAGGAGTTTCCTTCATAAAATCACATTTATTCATAAAATTATATAAGCTCTGAGCCTCTAATGATATTTTAGAGATTAGGTGGAAAAGAGAAAAGAGAGATAGGGGAAGGAGCACGAAAGCATAATTTACTAATAAAACTCTTAATACTTACAAAACAATGAGCCTATGGCCCTAATTACATTTTACACTAATAATGTGGGCTACTGAAGAAGTGCAACTGCCGTACAATCATATCCGAACCCTACAGCACCTACAAAAGTAATCTTAGCAAAAGGTGCCCTAATATTTTAACTCTCATTCTCAAACTGAAGTATGAAGCCTAAGCTCTAAGCTTGTTTTTATTGTAGTTAGTCATGCATTAGAATTCTTGTTACATCAGTAGTTCTTCAAAACGTACTACTGGACACAATTAATTGTCTACTACACAGTCACTGTTTCTGCTGGTGACTCTATGGTTCAAACCTCCTGTTACCACTCTGACTCCTCCTGTTGAAAACTCTGACACCTCGGGCTAATGAGGGCGGAGAGAAATAGTCAATGCAAAAAGATGTGGCACAGACAAGGCACGGCTCTTGGCAGACTTTGAGGCCAAGGGACACATGAATGAACCGAAGTCACATAGGATCAGGAAGGATCCTGACACTATATTGGTAGGAGACTGAACAATTGAAGGAAAACATAAAAGAATTTATAGTATTACTACAGTTGGATTGATAAAAAAAACATATTATATCTGATGTTACTAATAGTGTAATGATCCTCAAGTCTTATACGAATGTAATTTGATCTCTAGTCATACATTGATATGTATGTAGCATAAAAAATACAAAATTAGAATTTCATTAGTTTCAAGTTCTTGTTTTCAGAGAAAGAACCATTGCCCCCTGAAGTACTGTGACATAAACAATTGTTTTCATGGCTTGTCTTTAATTTTCTTCATATGGCTTCTTTTTGGAATTTTCTGTCATTAGACGAGCAAAGAGATTGGAAAGCTCTTAGTGTTAGTACATTTTTCCTCGTTTGTGGTTGTTGACCTATGACTTTTAACCAATAAGTACTGTGTATCATCCTTTTCTTTTTATTCTATTAAATAGTATTTTATTAAAAAAAATTATTCATTAAGAAAAATTCACAGTAGAGATATTTGAGTCTATATACTAGAGAAAAGCACCTGGACTAAAAGCGATAAAATCAGAGCAACATAGAATCTTCTACAGACACGAAGTGTTTGATCATCTGAGTTAACAGTTCCCCCGGAGATCCCATGTTGATTTCGCTGTTTATTGTGCAACCATCTTGTACTATCTCTTGACTTGTTTGAATAACGCATCGGTCCACCATGTGCCATACGCATCAAGAATGGTTCTGTCACACCCACTCGATTGCCAACAGACTGCAAACATATTACTATTACAGTTAACAATATTTATTAATATTTAAGATTACATTACTATTTCAAATCTACAAAGTACAAACATAAAAACTAAAGAATAGATATCTATAGAGGTGGAATGACAATTCAAATTGTATGTTTTTTACGTATAGGTGATTCTTATTACAAGAATGACACAGTTGTGTACATCTTTCTGTAGAAAATTTTGATTTCTTATAAATTAGTTTTTAACAAAAAAAATTGACATATCATGTACGCATGCAGCCTAAAATAAATGATAGTAAACATGTGGTGAACTCTAACCAGGTTAAATAACATTGCTGGCTGAAAACCAAGGGGGATTTTTATTTTAACACAAACCTACCTGATCAAGAGGAGACAATTTCACAAAACGCTCATAGTACAATTCCCAATCTGGCTCAACATCAACATTGATTGGCGTCACCAAGTAAACCAAATGCAAGTCAGATGCAAGAACAAATCCTTCCCTTGCTCTTGAAAGATCAGCTAACACAATCTAAAAAATCAACCACAATACGGGTTAATGCCAATCACAACATGATTATACTACCTCATTTTGTTTAGCTTAATTCAAACCATTCATAGAACAATCAAAACCAAACTGAAGGAAATGCCAGTATGGTAATAAACCCAAAGCTGATTAAAAAGAACAATAGCAATGAATAAAAGTATAGACAGAAACACTTACAAGTGATTCTTCCGGACAGAGAGAACTGCCAAAAGCTGCACGTCCAAGAGGCGTGGTACTGTAGAGTTTAGTGTCTTCATTCCATTCAAGAAATTTTCTTTGGCACAACCATCTTAGAGATTCTTGAGCAGATTTCACAACTTCCAGAAATGGTTTTGTGGAGTTCAAAAGAGTGCATCTGACATACCGGTTAATGTCATTAGCAGTTTGAACTATTCCTCCGGAAACCACTTCTAAAATTGCGTGAGTCATTCCATTTAAATCTTCTGATAAACAAGAATGTAATGGCGGACAACTATCATTTAAAAGTCCCATAACTTTTTTTAACTCTTCTGGTTTGCAGATGAGTACCTGTGCAAGTCACAAAAAAAAATTGTCTCAAACCAAATTAATTAAAATAAAAAACTGCAGTAAAAGCCACATACATATGGCCAAATAAATTATGATATCAATGTAAAAAGGTAAAATGAGAGAAAAAGAAAAAGGAAAAAAGAATCACATGGCATGTAGAAGTAAAACTAGGGGAGAATACAAAACAAAAAAGATGCGAAAAAAATGGTTGTGTAATATATAAAAGCATAGAAACTCTCATAAATCATGCAGCATAGAAAAACCGCACATATATAGTATACAATAGTTGACGATATAACAGAAAAAGTCGTACACTTTCTCCTTTTGTATCGATTCCAGTTCGACCAGCACGACCAGCCATCTGCATGTACCTCGTCCCATCAATAAAATCACAACCAATTCTAGGTTGGCGGAAAATTACTCTCCTAGCTGGTAGATTAACTCCGGCTGCTAATGTTGATGTGGCAGTTAAGACACGTAAAAGGCCTTTCCGGTAACAAGTTTCAACAATCTCTCGTTCTTCAACCTATTGAAATTCAGAACAGTAAAAACAAAATGGGTTAGGCCGTGAAGGTAGGAATAATAAACCCAACATTTCGATGGTGATCAAATATGAACTTCTACTCCCAAAAGATAAGTCTAGTAACAGTGTTAGTGGAAACCATAGCACAAAAGATTGGAATTACCGTAAGGCCGGCATGGTGATATGCAACACCTGCTGGAAAAGTTTCTTCTAATACAGGGTCCAACCCAGCTGGGCACTTTCTCAATGAGTTAATAGCAGAAGTAATATCAGCAAACTCACAATTATTCTCATTAATATCGACAGTAAAGCTTTTAAGGAACTTTGCAACGTGTCTTGCAGTTGATTCGCAACCCTTACGGCTAGAACAAAATATTAAAACTGAGTGTCCCTCTTGAACAACCTGAAAAATATCAATTGTTCAAAATTGTTCATCTTGCAGAATTACAAGGTGTAGAAGTTGTGGCTTAAATCGCCTACCTCGTTACATAGTTCAACAACATGATCTGGATCTTTACCACCAAGGTCAGCTCCTTTTCGAATTGTTCTAGAAAGTTCCATACTCTTGTTATAAATGGAACTACCAACTTTAATATATTCTTCTAAAGGAACTGGCCGGAACTCTGTCTGGTATAGTGCTGCCTTGATACAATTTAGGACAAACATATTTATAAGAACTTGAAGAGCGAAAATTGAATAAATATTAATTGTTTTTACAAAGACATACATCAAAAAGTTTATAGACGGACTAATGTACATATACTCTATTAATTTCTATCCTAATGTTAATCTGTCCAAATAATGAAAATTCTGAAAAACAGTTGCACAAAGGAAATAAATCTATATATACAAATAAAAGGAAATAACGGAAGATTTTCCTATAAAACAACATAAGATGATCATCAGAAACAGAACCATTTTTACAAATAGGGCATTGTCCAATATGCAAACGATAAATAGTCATCCGTTGGAAATATAAAATGATAAAGAGATAATTCACAAGAGAACGGCATGCTTTAGAGAAAACCATGCATCATAGATCAAAACAATACACCAGACTTGGACTTTTAAAAGAAGATCATGCATCAGATACAATATCAGAAGGTCTATGCAATCTAAACACCAAGATTCACAGATCTCATTGTCATTGAGTAGCCTGAAGCATAATTGATATTCTTATATTCCTTCGTGAATGATCTTCCCGTATACAACAGTCTTCACTATTTGTCAAAAATCATTAGGCAATTCTGATCAGTTGATTGCTAATCATTATCCATTTAGTCAGAGTACAACATTTACACATTGCAAATACATTGTGTCATCTAGGTAATATAGCATTTTCCACATCTACATTTGTAAAAAGCATTTTCTAGTTATTTTAGAAGCCAAAAAGACAGTATGATAGTATAACCCATACTCATCCAATTATTAAGTCAAAAGACTGAGCAAACTCAAAGAATAACATCATCCACTGTTTTGATGATATTACTCTTGGTGTTCTTAACATTAAATCATCTTTCAAAATTGTTAACTGTGAGCTAAGTGTGTGGATAAAATATCAAGTCAGGCATAAGAAGATCAAGTATTCTGATATGTATTCAGAATAGTGGGGCCGTGATACTTAAGAGTTAAGAATATCAAAGGACTTAAGAAGACTCGCAGATTACTGCCTCCTCATAAGACTTTAGAAAAGAAAGCTGGGGATAGATTAGAAGTGATGATGACTTCTTGATATATCAATCTCCTGTGTCTTCTCCTTTCTTTGTTTCATCCATAATCCCAAATAAATCACTTATATCACTCAAATAAGTTTTCTTCTAAAACCTATAAACCATGAGATGGATAGTACATTCAGGATTGCAAAATCCAAAAATCCTCTATTTCAAGTTTTAATGTTCATTAATTAATCATTATATTCAAAGTTATATTTCTTTTAGATGAAACACATAATTCTGAGTGCTAAACATGTATGTATTTTTCTGCTAAGCTAACATAAAAAATATTAGGAGGATTCAGGTCTTATAAAGGCTAAATATCAACTTCCTATAGAAGTTATTCGGATCTAATTTCAACAAATTTAAGCAACTATACCACCTAGTGGGATAAGGCTTGGTTGTTGTTGTTTGTTGTTGTTGAAGCAACTATACCACCTAAAGTCACAAAAAAAGACAGCTAGCCAAGAGAAAGTGGAAGCCCAATAATTTATGTCTGATATGGAATAAGTGATACTCGTAATTATTCTTACTTGAAGCCAGTCAGCAACTGCTGCAACGTTTGGCATTGTCGCACTCATTCCAACAATTTGCAGACCTTGAGCAGGATCGGTCTTATCACTGCTTCCACCTGAACTCTCTCCATCGCTTGATTTTGAAATGCCCTCCCCTGCTGCATAACGTAGCTTTGTCAACATAAGTTCTAGAAGATAACCTCTTCGTGGATCACCAACCTGTTAATAGATGTAGAGAGGAATAAGCCAACCTTATAGTGTACCTTTTTTGTTTATCTTTCATAATAACCAAATACAAAAATGCTGGAAGAAATAGCATGTAATAGAATTGATGACAATAACTACAAAAGTAAGAACTGATGATACCATATGAAGTTCATCTATCACAATGATTCCCAATTCTGACAGACGGCCCTCTTCCAATAATCTATTAATTAGTGAGTTTGCCTTTTCTATTGTGCAGACAGCTACAGAAGTATCTTTAGGAAGTGTTCCACCACCTTGGTTCCCATAATAACTACGAACATGTTTACCAAGTGGCTCAAGCAGCTTTTCAAGATGTTCTGCCTGCACGAATAAAAATAAATATATAAAACAAAATAAATTTCAATTTTTCAAATATTTTAAACTGGATCCCATAAACGGCTCTGCTCTGACAACTAAAAATCTAATTTTTAGCAGAAAAGAGGATAAAAGATAATACCTTTTCTGCACAAATTGATACATATGGAAGAACAAGTATTGCCATTTTTCCAGTTGTTGTCACCCTCCGCAACATTAAAATCTCAGCAACAAAACTCTTTCCAGCACTGTGGGAAAAGAAAACATTTCATACATGTGATCCTCAAATAAAAGACAAAAAGATGACAAGAGAAGGACAGACAGAAAGAGAACAGAAAGTGAAATAAAATGACAAAGGTAAAAATTGGCAGGATAATCGTATCAAGTGTAAAACACTAAGGAAGACATACAGCAGAACTTCAGAAATAAAAGAGACAAGAATATAAAAGCATCTGTTGATTCAAGAGTGTACAGTCATAGACACATATAGTGGTCAGTACCAATATTAAGACTCAACTTTCTCTCCAAAGGAAATCCTTCTAGTGGAAAATGAAATTTATTATGCACAAGTCCGCTTTATTGGAGAAGAAACCCAACTCCCCATCTCGTCCCCAAATTCATGTCCCACTCCCCTAATTCTTTAAACAATATATCAACAAAAATATGAAAGAAATATGACATAAGGTTTGCGGTTATTGCTGGTTAAACGAGAGAATACCTTGTAGAAGCGCAATATACAAGATTTCTTCTTTGTAGGACACCGTTGACCCGAAGGCAATCAACCTAAAAAGTGGAAGAAAAAAAACCACAAACTAAAATCAAATAGAGGCCTAACTAGGCCTCAAAGCCAAAACTTCGAAAAAAGAAAGGTAAAATGGTTGAAAAAAATAGGAAGCAGGACTAACAAAAGTAAATAAGTCAATCATATAGACAGAAAATACTGTACAATAAATCAGTATAATGACGTAAAAAGCATCTTCCAATAAAATGTATCCGTACCTGCCAATTGTAAAGCTTTGAAATTCCTTTCTTTTTATATATGCTGCATATTTCAGGTGGAAGCCAGATATGTAGGTCTAAATGATTATCAAGTGACACACGACTTGAAGGAGTTGTGGCTTCAAGAGATGCATGTGTACTAATTGATGTCCTGGCCTCATTGTTGGGTGAATTAAAATTATTAGATGTCATACTGAAATTATTCTTTTTCACTCGTTTGCCTAATTCATCTACTAAAACTTTCGCCTGCATTTCATTCATCTGTTCATATGTATGACTTGCCACAGAAGTAGACTCATACTGCTTTCCAGCCCTACAAGTAACATTGACCAGATTATCCATGCGACAATTTTGAAGGGTATTTTCACCCATATTATTATCCTCATACGAAAAATCAAAATGCTTAACAGGAAGGCTGGAAGCTTCTTTGGTAGAATCTTTTGTGTGCATCTCAGCCAACCCTGTGTTTTTACTTTGATCCAATATTTTCCTTGCCTTGCCGTCGTAATTTTGTAAATTACATGAGTTCTTCATCTCAACTTGGTCTCCCACCGCATTACTTTCTTCTATAACTTTAGAAGAAACATTACCCATGGGAACAGCCAAACCATCAGCAAGTTGAATTGCTTCATCCCAAAAAGCCTCCCCAGGCGAAAACATCGAGCTTCCGCGTGTTGACTTTGGAGTAGTCCCCTTAACGCATGCTTTAACAATCAAAGATCCTGGTGTATGGCACTCAATCATATTCATAGACATAGGTGTATAACTACATTTTCTGAAACTCGTGTCGAAGGCATTAGTATCACCACCATCAGGCACCTGCCACTCAAAAGGCAAAGCATTAAAACATCAAAATATCAATATATAATAACTTTTTGTAAGAATTTAACTAAAAACTAAACTAGTAATGAAACTGGTTTCAACCTTTGCAGAGCGGCCTGGAACACTTTCCATAGTATTTCGAACACCACCAGACTTGATGTCTACATATATCTTGCCGCTCGAAATGTTTTCACGAACAAAATGTGGCTCACTAGTGTCATTACACTTCTGCAGTATACTACTATTTTCCCCTACTAATGTCGGAGACTCATTTCTCTGGTGGCCTTTCAATCTCGTCTCCATTGGTGAACTAATGCCTGAGCGCAATTCACTGAATGTAATAATAGTTTAAAATTTCAACAACAACAACAATAATAATAATAATCAAGATTGCACATCTCCACTTGATACTCACAAATAGATAAAATTATGAATTAAATTCAATCAAAGTAAAGTACCTGCAATACAGAGACAAAAAATCAGCTTTAAACTGTTTGAGCTCTGATTTTTCACCCCCGTGTCCAAAATCACTCAAGTTGTTTACCTGAACAGGATCACCAACCAAAAGCATTTCATTTTCAATCCCTGGCCGAGTATCCCGAGAATCTCGGACCCCTTGAGTTGATTCAACAGGCTGCTTATCAACAGAACTACCAATCTCCGACGCCAAATTTCTCCTAACCCAATCCGATCTCACCGATTCATCACCCTGCGACGGAACCAAGTAAGTTTCCAATGAGCCTTTAGCACTTGGAGAACCATCAAGCACAACAAGCCTTGCACCTTTCTCAATTCTCTTGGAAACAGGTGAAACCGCTTTCCTCTTCTTCGCAGCATAAAACTGTTGCACACAAAAATCCACCAATGCAAGTGAAAAATCAAAACAAACAATAAAAAAATACAATTTTGCTAGTTACACCCTTTATTTTCAGTTACACCCAAACAGCTTAGCTGAACTGAATCCACGTACATGAACTTAATTAAAAACATACGTGAATTAAAAAAATAAACAAAAATTCAAATATGAATCGTAGCGACATTAAAGAATTAATTAACTTGCGGTACGAAATAATTGAACGAAATGTGAAACGGTGTCGTTTAGGGTTTTGGGGAAGTGGAAATGGAAATAGAGATGGACCTGATTGAGGCGATTGCGAGGAGGAGACATGGTGGGAGAGGATGATAATGTGCAGAGGAGGAAGGGAGTGTAGATTGTTGTTGATCGTCGTGGACTAATGGTGAGTGTGAGAAGCCATGAATGAATATAACGATGATGTTGAAGAATGATTTGAAGGCTCTCGCTTCAAGCGGAAATTTGAAAAGAAGAGGATGAAGCGGTTTACACTGTTGGAGACTTCTTGGAGTGGCGCTGGATGAAAATGAACTAATTGAAATTGAAATTTTTGTGGAACAATACCGTTTATATTATTATTTTCTTGTCAAGAATTTGTAAATCAATATTGCCAAAATCTGGCGTCAAAAAAAAATATTGCCAAATTCTATTGTTTTTCTTTTTTGAAATAATATGGCAAATATTAATGTGATTAAAAATAATAGTATGAAATTTCAACGAATATCTATAACACTTTTTCGAACAATGAGTTAATAGTTTTTATATGTTTACCGTTAAAATGATGATTGGTGTCATATCAATTGATTGAATTTTAAAGGGTAGAATCGTTTTACTTTATCTTTATGAAATTGACATCGGTTGGATTTGAGTTATTGTTTCGAAGAAGTGTTAATTTATATTTTTTAAGAGTATCGTTGATCTCATTGAAATTTCAAATGATTTTTAAACATTTATATACAGTGGATCAAATATAAAAAGATCTAGTGTAGCATCCACCAACAATAATATATTATAAGTTTGGTTATCTTGTCGATCCCTTAACTTAAATTTTAAGTTCAATTTAGTCTTACAACTCTAAATTGAATTATTTTAGTGGATTTTTTTCCTCATATATCACCTTTTAAAAGAAAAAAAATTTAAAATACTTCATTTTAAAACTAATATTCCAAATTTTTTGGACCTTCAAACAGCGCGGAGATGCGATTTTATAGGTGTAAAAAAATTGTAACAAATGAAAAATATATCAAATTAATACATAAAAATAATTAAAAATAAATAATTATATTAATAAATCAAACAAAATATATTAAATACAAAGTTTAATTAACCATGTCTACTAAATGCCAATAATTTCACATATAGGCTGTCATCGAACTCGTCTAACTCTTTGAACAAGTTGAGGTTGTGCTAATTGATCTTCATTTTGATCATGTTCATCATCGTCGTTCTTAATTATTGAAAGTGTATGCAACTCAAATCCTTTATAATTTGTGTGTGAATAAGAGTTATTACCATATGTCTCCATATAATTTAGAGCTCTTGAGTTATACATAGAATCAAAAATAGCCTACGATAGGTTTTAAGTAATTCTCACGCTCACGCCTCATGTCGACCTCATAGTAAGTTTTCATGTTCTTTTGTGTTTGTGGTATTTGTTGATGTAAGTCAAACTGAAGTGTGACCCTGGCCAAAATTATGTTGTTTTTTTATTCAATGTATAATCACGGGGCTCAAAATTGAATGGAGACATGTGATAGTAGCTCTAGTCCACGCACAAATTAACAAGGATTTAAGTTGCATATACATTCAATAATTGGGAACGACGATGAGGAACATGATCAAAATGACGATCAACCAAAACAATTTCAAGTCGTTCAAAAAGTTAGACGAGTTCAGTGACCGCCTATATGTGGGACTAAGGCATTTAATGTATTTTGTTGGATTTTGTTAATATAATATAGTTTTTTATCATATTTTATGTGTTCATTTAATATATATTTTCATTTATTAAGAAAACAATTACGCTTAGATGCGACCTCTTGAAGGAGGAAAATAAAACATCTTTTACATGATCGCATCACTGCCTTAAGACCTCCTAAAAGTCCAAAAAAAGTAAGATATTTTGTTATATTCCTTTCAATGTGGGGTATTGATCATAGCACTCGGGCACATGTTTCTATCATTTTGTTTTAGTATTTTTAAAATCACTTTATAGCTTAGAATAATTTTTTAGCTTATTTCTAAACTTTGGGTTGAAATTAAATTACAATTTTATTATTTGCATTTTAACCCCTGCTCGCTTTGTAGGCCATAACTTGAGCTCTGGATATCCGATTGAGGCATGCAAGCAGTCGTTGGAAAGCTACAAATCAGAGCTACAACTTTTGTGTTTGAAAAAAATCTGAATTCCGAATTCTAATGAGTCTAAATTACAGATTTCATATTCTGGACCTTTGTAATAACTTAAATAGCGGGCTCCTTGTTTTAAAGCCCAAAAGCCCGAGCACTATATATTTGGGATTTCTTTTTTTTTAGGGAGACAGTATTTTCGGACAGAATAAAATATATACGCGAATTTTTTATTTTGAATTCAATGGAAGGCTAATTTCATCAGATTAATCCACGAATTTAGAGTTTCATCACACCTGGAGGTTCAGGTTATACCGTCGATTTTTAGTTCATGATTCTATTTTCGTTCATCTGATTATATTGATTTTCTGATGGCTTAAACTGAATTTCAATAAAATCGATTAATTTTATTTGACAGAATTCGGTTTCAATCTATAATTTAATTGAATTATAATTCTGCGATGCTTAATCGTTAATTGTAATATTTTAATGATTGTGATGCTTCATCGAGTCAATGAAACCGAACGTAGGATTGATTGTACGCTTGTTTGATCAATTCTGTAGTCAAATAAGAATAGAATCACGAATTAGAAATTAATTAAAATTCATTGATAGAATCTGTGATAGGTTCGAAACTCGAATAAGTGGATTAATCGTTTTGCTCATCTATCCAAACCAAATCATTATCAAACCCCCAATTTCGAATTTCAACTCGGTTAACATCATTATATCAGGAGTCCTTGCAAAACGACTCGGGTTATTACCCCTTTCTGCACTAATTTTAAATCGTATTTGATCCGTGTGCGACAGCGGATCAGGTATTTTTGAATTTCATTTTTCAAAAGGGGACGTATGAGAAAAAAAATATATATTTTAGCCCTTTAACTTACCTTTGTTAATGCAACTCGCTCATTTCTAGCGAATTAGAGTAAAACGGTGTCAAATGTGAATGATCTAGCATCTAATATAGTTGTTGGTTGATGATTCCTCCAATCAACTTGGTCATTTATACTAAAAAATTTCATGTTCATTCTTCCTCATTGATTCCTGGCTCTTTATAGAAAATCGCAAATGTCAAGTAATATAGTAAGTTACTCGTCTTCTTCAATACCAATAGTTTATCCAAATAATGTCTCGCAATGGGGTTCACACGGGTCTTCTTCAAAATCATACAATGGAAATCGTGGGGAGTCACAGTCGCCTAAGTGTTGGTGTGGAGATATTGTTGTTGTTCATAGGACCACAATAGTCGCCAATTTTGGCAAAAGATTTTGGAGTTGTCCAAATTTTTAGAGTAAAATATTTCTTATTTTCCATTAAATTTCAATTTTTTATAGACAAATCACAAATGTTAGAAATTAGTGTATGTTAGTTTCTCAAGTGTTAACCTGAAACCTCTTTTTTTAATATTCATTCGACATCTCTTAGCTCACCAAACAAGTTACCTACACCGAACATTAAAATCACAATTAGTGTTCATTTATTCATAGTACACTTAAATCGCATTTTTCTTTATCCACACCCATTATAAGGGGGTTGATGCACTTATTTGGATTGGGTTTATGATGAATTAACTAATGAAAATTGTATGTTTATCATGAAATAAAAACAAATATTAGAGATGTTGATGCAAATACTCGAATAAGAAAAACAACATATCAATGAAAAAGTTCAGAAAATTGATTTGCAAAACTAAAAAATTGTGTCTCAAAATCATAATATTGTTGAACTTAAGATGGACTAAAAACTATATGAAATAGATAAAAATTTGGAAGAATTGTAGTTTGAGACTATTAATTATATTGTTGTATGTGTTAGTGTAATTTGAAGAAGAAATGTAATGTTCTCAAGTTTGTTTTGTGTAATGTAATGTTGTAAAGTATGTAATGTGTTAGGCAATATTGTGTTTCGATTTATGAAATTGTTAGCTAAGTTGTTTACTATGTGGAACTAAATGACTTATTTATAGAACATGTATGTAATTTGATTTTTATACATATATTAACATAAATTTTATATAATTTATATGTAAATATAATAATAATGTTAACAATACACTTTTTAATATATATTTTTCAACACACTTATAGGACTCATATTTTTGGGTGGGATCTATGTAAATTTCTACCAATAAAAAAAATGTGTTAAAAAATGTGTTAAATAGTATGTTGTTAACATTATTGTAAACATAATATAAGTGATTTTATTTGGTCATTTAACCATTTCAATAGATCTAGTTTGGTCTCATAACTCAACATATTAAATCCAAAATACAACATATGCAATCCATAATACACCATTTATAATTCAAAATGCTTCATGTTCATGTCCATAATCCAAAATACATACATTCATAATATCATAATCCAAAAGGGCAATTGATGTTCATAATCCAAAAGTGCAAATGATGTTCAAGGCAACAAATGTAATAGTATCATAAATAGTCTCCTAGACAATCTTCCATGCAACTCTTAGTTGAGTTGTTGAAATCCTTCTACACTTTTTAGGTATATTATTAGGGACTTGTGCGGTAACTTGAGTAAGTGATTTAGCTGTAGTCTTGTTTGCATTATGGGTAGTGGTTGGTGCATGGGTTAAAACTGTCAAAATAGGTCGGGTCAATCGAACCCAATTTAGTTTAGTTTGGACTATAAAAAAAGAGTTTTGTACCGTGAAACCTCCACCTATACCTCCCACCCTCCATTCCCATGGAAAATACCATATTGCCCTTAATATTATCTACAAAAACCTCAAAAAAAAATTCTTATATTTTTTTCACCCATTTTCTTCGAAAGTTTGAATTGTCCGAATCGCATATTGCAAACATTCGAACCTTTGAAACTTAAAAGTAAGATAAATTTCGAAACTTTGAAATTTTTGAAACATTAATTTTCCAAATCTTCGAAAGTTTTTATGAACATGAAACTTTCGAAATGCAGAAACCTTCAAAACTTTCTAACAATCTGAAAGTTTCGAAACGAACGAGAGCCAATCCAAATTGATCTTGTAAGAGATCTGCTACGGAACGAATACGTTTATTTTTCAAATGATTCATATCATCAAGTGTACCCATTCCAAATTTCATTCCAATCAAATGATCTGCACTTGTCAATATATCTCGCGGTAACAAAAATGTATTGTTTTGAGGTATATCAAGATTCAGCCTTCGATTCATATTTCGTTGACCAATCCCTCCTAATTCACACATTTGTTGAATTTTTTTGTTGTTGTAATTCCGTACATAAAGATTCGGGAAATATGGGATCTCCCCCTACACAAGCAAAAACATGCAGTTTTTTCAGTTTCGAAACTTTGGAATTAATGGAAAGTTCCGAAATTGTTTCGGAAGTTTGGTATTCAACGAAACTTCCGAAACAAGCTTGGAAAGTTTGGGAACAATATGAAAGTTCCGATTTTAGTAATAAATAGTAATAAATTTATAGTAGTAAATTAATAGTAATAAATTTCATACCTAATTTCAAAAATAGTAATAAATTTAATTAATAATTAATTGAATTAATTTTTTTCTAAATATATTTTTAATTATAACATACATCACTAATTTTTTTTTTAAAATAGAAACTTTCCAAAGTTTCGAATTTTTTGAAACTTTTGAAAGTTTTGAATTTTTTGAAACTTTTGAAATTGAGTTACTTTGAATGCTTGAAGTTTTCGAAAGATATGTGTTTCAGAAGTTTCAAATTCATCCAAACTTTCGAAACTTTCTAGAAAATTACACTTCGGAACTTTCACATTCATCCAAAGTTTTGAAAGTTTCGGATGTTCCTGGAAAATATCATTTCGAAATTTTGGTATTTTTCAAAAGTTTCGAAGATATCAAAAAACTCACTTTGTTATTATTTCGAAAGTTTGTAATTTTCGATTATTAAGAAATATTTTGTAATTTTTGAAAGTGGGGGTGAGAAAATAGAATGGTAATTTTTTTTCATAGTTATATACAAAATAAAAAAGGGCAAAATGGTGTTTAATAAAAAATGGGGGTGAGAGGTAAAAGTTTTAATACAAAATAACTATTTAAAAACAAATGAGTTTTTTTGGCCCAATTTAAAAATTGGGTCAAGTTGGGCTACTTTACGAGTTTCTGGTTTGACCATTTTTAAGAAGGAAAAAATTAAATCAATTTTGTTCTTCTAAAAACGAATTAAATTTCTTCATTTTCTTTCTCTTTTCATTGCCAATATATATATATGCACCTTAATTTTTTTATTATCTATTTTGTTATGTAAGACTTAGGCTACATTTGTCATATGACTTATGTGATGTTATGTTATAATTTTATTATATTATCTTTATTGTGATTAGTGGTGATCAGAGATATTTTTGTGTTATAAATATTTTTTATTAATAAAAATAAGAAAATATTATAAAAAAAATGTGTTTTTCTCGCAATTACAACAAAGACAATACGCCACATTTGAAAATGTGTACCATCTTTTATTCTATCATGGTTCCGGTTCTTTAATTTTACTTTTCCCACCGTGTGAAAAAATGAGGGAATAAGATTAATGGTTCCTTTTATTTGTGAAGATGAAAATGTTTCTTTTTTGTGATTTTGGTCTCTAGCAGAGTGAGTTCAAAATTAGTGATGTCGATTGTGTCATGTGTGGATTACGATGTGTTAAAAAACTAGACATTTCATCAAAACTAAGAGAATTATAAAAGACTAACAGAGCATTCATGAATTTTAAAATATATATTTTTTAGACTGTTAAGTTGACGAAAGTGTGTTTTACTATGCATTTGAAAGCCTCGTGGTGTTTTTATGGAACGTTGTGTTATGTGGCATATGTACTACGTGAGTCGTTTGGGTTTAAGTGTACATTCTTTAACTTCCTTTTATTTTTCGATCATCTAAATTTTGTTGCATATAGTTTAGAATTAATGTTTTGTTGCCGTGCCATTTCATGCATAAAGAGATTGAGAAAAGTGGTTGTGAATTTTTTGATTGGTGCGGTGATTATGCTACAACTGAATCGGTTGTTTGTTGTTACTGCAACTAAATGATAAAGATGTTGTTACTGCAACTAAATGATAAAGATGTTGTCCGTAGATTCTGAACATGCAAAATTCATTGAATTGTACTACAAAATTATTGTGTGTTAGCATTGTTGCTTATATATTCATGATATGAATCAGTTTACTTAATGTGTTAATGATAATTAAATTAGTAATTGGAGGGATCTCTACTTGTAAGTAGTTGAACTAAAGTATAAAGTATAAGATTAGAAGAAAGCTCTAATTATCAACGGGTTGTTTTTAGTGATTTATTTTTATTTTTTGAGGCAACATCGGATTAGTCTAGCTAAATAACAAAGATTAATTTGAAATTTTATTTGAAATAATAAATTTTATAATCAAATGAATTTAAAATAATATTAGCAAAAATTGAATTTATAATATAATAATGAAGCATGCTAACAATTGTTTTAATGATACTTGTTAAAGGAATTAAAACATAAGTTTTATATGAAAAATATTAATTTATAAAATTTTAAGATGTTGAATGTACAACTTTTAAGATCATATTTATATTTTTATTTGTCAACCCACATTTTTTTTGAAACATTTGCTAACATTTCTTAACAACAAAATAACCAGTAGTTAGTTAGTTTGACAAGTTTGGTACTGTCCTTCCACAAAATATTAATTTTTCTTCTTCAGTCTCAAAGTCATTTGATTATTTTATATATATTAAAAATAATTTTTTATTAAATTATCTTTGTTAGATATTGATGCATTACTAATATTATAAATAAAATATATTATATTAAAAATAGTATAAGTATTATTAGTTAAAAGATAAAATTAGTAAGAAGTGGATTAAAAATTGAAAAGATAAATTATTTTGAAACAATATACTTTTACAAATGATCAATAATTTTAGAATAGATTAAATAATTTTTTCAAAACAATTACACCCATATGTGAATTAATTTATTCATGAAACAAAAAATTAAATAGCCAATTGATAGCTATTCTTTCTCTTCATATCTGAGGGGAAATTGAAGAGATATTTTTTTTAAAAAGGAATATTTTCGGCCTGTTACTCTGGAAATTGTTGGAGAATAAATTTAGTCGATTCTTTATAGTTGTGAGTAGACGACGATCATTGTCACATATTTTTATTATGTTATAATTATTATTTTACTCATTATCTATGTTAAAGTATTTACTTAAAAAATTGAATAACACAACCTTTGAATTTTTTCTCAATTTCATCATTTATTTATTTTCATGACCTTTTTTATATAATATGTTTATAGTTTGATTTATTTATGACTTATAAAATATTTAAATATTAAGTTGATGTACAGTTGAATATATTTTACATGAGTTACGATGAAATGAGAAATGATTTTTAAATATGTGTTTTGAAAATCCTTGTTATAATTATGAAGTCGTTAATATCGTTTTGATTGGGGAAAATTACTCATTAGATGAAGCCACTCATATGAGAGATATTATCCTTATAAGGAGATGGTTATCAACAAGATGTAAACTTCCTAATTGATGCATTGCGAGATTGAAAGGAGATGATTATTCGTTAGATTAAGACACTCATAAGGGAAATGTTACCTTTAGGAGGAGAGAACTATCAACGAAATGAAGTCGTCTCTTGATTCAAAAAAATTTATGTTTTTACTTGTTAGATTTCCTATCACTCTTTTTAAGGTTGCTCATTTTGATTTCACTTCTTTATGAATTGGATTTTAAATATTTATACTTGAACGACTAGATTATAAGTTTAATGATTTTATCATGTATATACTTTATTTGAGAATTATCTGCACTTCATGTAGTATTGTTTAACATAATTGTCACAAGATTGTAAAACAATTATTCGTGCTTTTTTGTGTGTTTCCCTTCTAGTTGGTGGTGGTTGTTGTTTTCTCACTAGTCTTTGTGACTTATTCCTTCATGTTGTTATTTTTTCTTATAGATTCATAGGCAGAGCAAACCATTAGTAGATTCAAATCTCAATCACATTTTTTTTATATGTCTTTTTTATCGATGACCCTTTTGTTACGTATCTGTTGATCGTGGTGTATTTTGCAGCTATTGAGTCTATAAAGTAATTCGAAAATGTATTAAATATTTACATTCACTCTTTTGAAATATTGATTGGGTTAAAAGTTTGAAACAATATTTTATATTTGGAAACGTTGAAATTATAGATGACACTCTGTCGAAATTTCGATAAATATTATATTTTTTTTAAATGGTTATCTAGAACTATTTAATTGCTAAACTGTTAAGTTAGATGGTAGACTTGCCAGATTAGGAGTATAACTTGTGCGCCGGTCACGACATTCAGTTTTCAGGTCGTGACAAATATCTCTACCAAATTTTTTTCAAATAAAAATAATCTATAAAAATTACAAAATATATTAATTAAAAAAATACACTATATTTTTTAACTTAAATTTCAATTGTATGTGTTTTGAGTTTCGTTTAAACATTAAAAAATCAAACCAATGATCTGATACACTAAAAAAATCAAAATCAATTAAATTGAATTTTTTTATGTGTTTGAGTTCAATCTAAATCGAATCAAATAAACTTAATCTCTGTTAATTTGAGTATGATTTCAATTCATTTAAAATTGAATACTAATATCTGAATAAAATCATTAGACTATATCAGTAGTGTTATCTTAAATATGTGTTGTATTTAAATTTAATAATTTACATATTATTTTTTCATTGTAGTTTAAAAAATATTTACGTTATTATTTTAATAGTATAAAAAATCTAGTGTTTGAAAACAAAAGTTTTATATTTTTCAAATAATTATGTTAATTTTTATTAATGTTAACTTGATTGAACTAAACTAAATCAACATGCTATTCATCGGTTTGAGTTTAATTTAGTGAGAAAAATTGTAAAAACTCAATCAAACTAACTATCTTTTTAGTTTAAATTTTTTTCCAAATGAATATGTTATATCCATAATTCATCTCCTCTAATTAGGTGCAACTTTTCAGTCTAATTCGTTATCCTTTTGCAGTTGTGTTTGCAAAATTTAATGAGGATTTACATCGCAAATTTACAATTTAAAATTTTAATATACAATAAAATATTATATTTAATTTATCAATTAAAATTTTAAAAATTCAATATCTTCAAAGTATTTGTTCAAACTCCACCACCGAAGATGATGATGAAAATATAGAAAGGAACGATAATGAACGAATAGTGGTATGCATGGAGATTCAGATCTAGGACCAAACTATTTTTTTTTATTCCTTAAATGTTCTATTGATAGTGTTTTTTTCTTTTCGTCTTTATAGGCCAATTCTAAAAAAGAACAGAGGTGTAAGCCCCTATAGATAAAAGTACCCTTACAAGAATATCTTCAAAGAAACTAATAGTCAATCGTACAAATTCCAATTCAACACAACTCATGAATATCTTTAAAGTTTTCTATTTTCCTGTGCTGAATTATCTTGCTTTAGTTTATAGTCTCATTTAAGTTTATTTTTTCTCTTGCACACTAACAAACAAGTAAAGTGTAACAAAAACACTAAATACTAAAGTTAAATTATATAATTAAATGTTAAAGAATAAATCAGATGATTAACTTTTATTTTTTAACGATTATTACATTTTCATTGACCTATCAATCATACTTCACATCTTTCATTTTACCTTTGTTTTTAATTTTTTTTAATTTCCAACTCTACCATTTCTCATTTATCTATTTAATTATCGTGATTAATCTATTCTTGTTTCATTTTTTGTCTCATCCATCACTCTCACATCTCTCCACCTTCGAATCTGCAATATGTTAATGAAATGAAGAAAACAAAGGAAACCTATTATATCATGCACTCGACAAAAGAGATATATGAAAACTTATATGCAAGACGGAGGAAGAAACAAACGTGAAAACATGCGGATGAAAGGAAAAGAAGGTGAGATAGAGAAAAAGGAAGTACATGCTCGTTGTTGTGTAGTTGAGTCTCTTTTGTTGGTCTAAATAGCTATACTTTGATAGTAGTTATATTTTAAAATAAATTTTTAAACATTTTAATACCACTACCTCTATCTATAAATATAAGATCTTCTTGATGTTATTTTGAATTTTTTAGTGTATTAATTATAATAAATTTTTTTTACAACTAACAATAAATATAATAATAATAGCCGGTTAAAAAAGTAATATAATAATAGTAAATAAAATACAATTAACCACTCTCTTAATTATGATATATCATGTACAATTCGATATCTATAGGTGCATTTGATTTTTAAATTCGAGGCAGACTCTAATCATATTTAAGGTCTGCGACTGCATAGAGTTCTAAACTTTTAGGGCACTAAAATTTTATTTTTAAATATCAAAAAATTATATAATAAAAAACGTTAAAATTTGAGTGGTTCAATGTTTTTTTCTTAATAACTATAAGTCTTAAATTGTTGGGTCCTCATGGTTGAGTATGCACAAAAAATTATATACGTTTTTTATCCTTATACTAAAATTTTAATCCTAAATAAAAAAAATGTTTTGTTTATCAATTTCTGTTATGTTATTATTCGTTGTTCTCTAAAGTTTTGTAAAAAAAACATAATTCATATTCTCTTATTATTCATTGTTCTTTAAAGTTTATAGAAAACAGATAAAATTCAAATGATTTTTCAACAATTATTCATTCACATTCTAATTAATAAATTAACTCTCTTGTTAAGACGATTGCCGAATAAAATATTGTCGTGC
>JBBPBP010000001.1:62332278-62351335 GCA_037974735.1 Cicer chorassanicum
TAAATATAAATACTCATTCAATTTATTAAGTGCATTTATTTATTTTTTCAAATATACTACATTTTATTAATTATTAATAACACTAATTTATCTTAGAATATGAAAAGTCAAATTTGATACATTCAAATACAAAAGTAATTTTACGAACATCTATATATAAAACGAATATATTAAATTCATCACATATATTCATAATATATATATGAAGAAAAAAGCAATAGATATGTTTATAATAAGGGAAAGGTAAAGAAGTGGTTGAACTCAAGTGCTTATTGAGTTTCAATTAAAAAATTATTCAGAAGAACTTATGATTAAATCCTACTTGAAATAATTTTTGTTCAAATTTTATTTATCTTACGACTAAATTCTAAATTACTAGGACACCATTTTCGTAAGAACAAGAGTTAATTAGAAAAAGGTCAAAGATAATATAAACTTTTTCATTTGTTTAAATATACCACATAAATGTTATTTTGTCCCATAAATATAGTTTGCAAAATAATTGATATCTAGATGTTCGGTTCAAACTAATGATTTCCTACTTCTCAAATATTTTTTGTGTACGAGTCAAGTAAAAAAATAAGTGTTACTTATTTTGGAATAATATATTTTTTTTTTACAAATATGATAAAACTGTATATATTTAAAAAGTAATAATAAAACTGTATCTAAAAATTCAAAATTATTATATTTATAAGATGCAAATAATATTAATTAAAAAATGTAATTAAAAATTAAAAACCATTATTATTTATTTTGGGACATTGTTATCTCCAAAAGATTCACAAATTGTGAAATGAAAGGAGTATTATAAAAATACATTAAAAAAAAATTATATTTTAGAACTGAGATGACGTGATATTTAACTTCATTAAATTTTTTATTTGAATCACTCATGAATTGCAAAGATTCGTTTATAGTAACGGAACAAAATCTTCAAATCAATGGTTCTTTATCCATGAGACCACAATTAGGCAAACACTTGTGATTGAAATGAGCACATTTGATGAATATATACTTCCATTGCGTGTGCTTATTCATGTTTCTATGCGGCAATAAGAGTGTTTATACAAAATTCTTTCATAATTTTTATAAGTTAAGTGACAATATTTCAGGTGTCAGTTAACTATAATTTTTTAAGCAAAAATAAATAAATTTTATATAATCCAAGCTGCCTCAAAAAATCCCATAGCCAGCAAAGGGCTGAATTTGGAAAACAAAATTTGATTCTATCTATATTTCAAGCTTTTTTTAGTCTGATCTAAAAAAACCTGAGTTTGTAGTAGGTGGATAGTCTGTTTTATCAACTTTATTAATTTGTATTCGGGAAATAAAGTGCACCCTTAGGTAATTTATTTTATTTATTTTTTTATCACGTATTTTTAATTTTTTATTACAATTTTTTTTATTTCTAACATTTTTTAAATATAAAATATAGTTAAATAATTTTTTAGTCAACCATAAAATTCAACATTTTGTTGTTAATCCATATAATTTGTTTTTTTTTCATTTTTTTTATTTATAACTTTTTTAGTTTTTGTCATTACTTTTAAGTAATTTTATTTATATTTTACTAATTTTCCAATGTATTTTGTAAATATGTTTAAAATATTATAAAAACCTCCAACACAAAATTTAAATTTTTTTAAAATATAATTTTTTAAACACAAAATACTTAAAAATTCTTATTTAATTTATTTTTTCTTAAAATTTTTTATATTTTTCAAAAGAGATATTTATAGTTAAAAAATTCATTCAAAAATTAAAAATTATACAAAGTTAACTTAAAAATAATAACCAAAGAAGAAAAAATGAGAAATTTTTTCAACTAAAAAGTTTAAAATTCTTTAGTGAAACTAAAAATAAAATGTAAAGAGAATAGAAATTTATTTAAGCAAAAATAATATTAAGATGATTTAAAAGAAATGGTTGAGAAATGTGTAGACACTGTGTTGACAGTATTACCTCAGGCAGTGAGCAATACATAACTGAATCAACAAATCAGCGCATAGCCCACAGTTTTGTGATCTCACAATCAAATCAAATTCAATATAACAAAAGGAAACAATTAAGTTATTAACATATTCTATTCTATTCCCGTGCAATCCACGCGAACAGAACACCACAATCTCTATAAATTAAAATCACACTAACGAACCACATCATTGCCGTTTTAGTCAAATCGTGTCGTTCAAAGAAATGCAGAGTCTACAACAAAAAGCTTCTGAATGGAGCGGAGTTCCCACTGCCGAAGCTTTCTCCATCGACGACACTAATCTCTTCAACAAACTTGGTCTTCAAACCTTCATTAATCTCTCCACCAATTTCTACACCAGGTTTCGATTATATTCACTTTTATAATTGCCTAATTGCATAAACAATAATCAAAATAATTTTTCATTTTATTTTATTTAATTATAATGTTTGTGTTTCACTTGCGTCAAAGGGTGTACGACGACGAAGAAGAATGGTTTCGTTCAATATTTGCGAATTCTAACAAAGAAGAAGCTATTCAAAACCAGTACGAATTTTTCGTTCAAAGAATGGGTGGTCCTCCTCTTTTTTCTCAGAGAAGAGGTACTTTTTTTCTTTCCTTATTAACTTAATTATTTTTTTTTCTCTTGTATCATACTTTTCCTTAACTTATCATAGTTTTTGCTATGTTAAAAAGATTTTATATTATTATTAAATTTAAAAATATGATTTTGAAATTTGGACCGTCCGGTCTTAATCGGCCGCTGGCACAAGCTGCAGGATACATAAAGTTTTGGCTGCATGCAATCTGGTTTCCTTACATCACCAATTTAGTCTTTTAAATTGTAGGACACGTTTTTGTGTGTGGTTACAATAGGACAGTTAATTTGATCAGTAAAAATAGTGAAATTCTAAATTGATCATGAAATTGAAATTTCTTTGTCAAATTAGGGCAGGTTTGGATTGATTTATTTGAGCTTATCTACTTACCTAAACACTTGTGAGAGTGATTGAGAGAGTTTTAGAAACAACTTACTATAAGCTGTTTTCAACTTGTATTCATAAGCTCTGAAGGATAGTTCATGAAAATAATTTGATTTTATCTTTTATTATTGAAACAACTTATACATAAACACTTTTATGTTATAAGCACTTAATTAAGTTGTTTATCCAAACAGAGTCTTGACAATTTCAAGAACTGAATTATCCCGTGTATATAACTTCAGCCACTAAACTGGTGATTCACTTGTTTTGTAGTTTATTTGAGTTTGTATGAATTACCTTTCACAGGGAGAATGAATTGAGAGATCATTGTAATTCTAAGTGATGTTGTTTCTGTCTGTAATATATATAGTTTCAAATGAGATGCAAATTAGTCATTTCTTAACACATGCTATTGCGATCCTCAAATGATGTTTGCTTAGCAAAATAAAGTGGTGAGAGAAAGATAATTAGGGTATCTAATAGTAGCATTGGTTAGTGGCTGTTGAAAGAGTTGGATTGACCTGATGCAATCAGCATATGCTACAGTTTATGATCTAAACAATTGGTTAAGATCAAATGGTTGAAATTCGAGTTTTCAATTTGCCGAAGCGAGCCATCCAATATATATTAAGAGCTTTATACTTTGGCTCAGCCTGACTTGCTAGTCGAATGCGCTAGTGTTTCAAAAACATACTACTTTGTTTGGTAAAAATTGGGACATATTGAGGCGCTAATTGCAATGGTTGCAGGAATTATTGACTGCTGTGAATCTGGTGATAAAAATCCAGAGTATTGAAGCAAGAGAGTATGTCAAATTTACAGAGGGTTGTTCTAGTGAAGTCCACTTTCAAAATATAGAAGTTATCTTGAAAACAATATTTAGTGTCCGTGAACACGCCCTTTATGATTTTGAATAGTAGGATATGATCTCATTGCAGAGAGAAAAACTCAGCTTTCTTTTAATATAACTAGTGGATCTTCCCATCAAAGCTGAGTGGGTTTTCTTGCATGGTGAAATGTTCTTTTCACTCTAACTATGAGCGACTTCAGATAAACTTCACCAAATTTCCGTCGAGAAAATATTTAAAGTATTTTGTCATAATTATGAAACTTTAAATAATAGCTTATTGCATAAGTTGAAGAAACCCTCTCATCTAACTTATCTATAGACAATTGGAGCATCTCTGATATAGGGAACTTAATAGTTCCTTATTTCTTAAGTTCTATCTCTTGGCTTCTTTTACCATAGGAGTGTTCTGATTTGTCATATTTTGTTGCTTTAAACTGAGTTACGGAACCTATTTAAGCAACTCCAACTCCTCATTGCTTATCAATAAAATATTTTTATTATTATATATGAAACAAAGTTGCAAAAAAATTATAGCCAAATTCAAGTAGTCTTGGTGGGGTCATGTATAGGTTACTTATTGTATAATCACTATTGAGCTAAAAATTGGTTAAAATTGCTTGAAAGCTATGTGGCAATTTGGGCTATAGTATTGCTTAAAATTGCATGAAAGCTATGTGGCAAATTGGTTAATGTTCTCAAATAACAGTGCTATAGTATTGTTGCATAATAGAATTTGAACAAACCGCTATTTTTGGCAATCCGCAATTGACAACATTGATTGAGAAATCTGTGTTGCCACATAAAATCATTATAAGGCGCTCCTATAAGGCTACAAGTTATAAGTTTCTCCAAATTAGCACCATGTCCTAGTTTTTAGGGAAAGTTTGGATCCAAATCCTTTAGGAATACAGCTACTCTAAATCTAATAAAACATATGTAGTAAGACTGACAAAAAAAAGCTACCCTTTTAGCAGCTTGTTAACTGTGATACTGATTATACGTTTACATGATTGTGAAGATATTTCTGTAATAATCATATGCAGTTTCATTTTATCCATTAATCACTTTTGTCCTCTGTCCCATTTTAAAGGCATGATTGAATCTCTTATTTTCCAGTTGAAAGTATAGTAATTGTAACTGAATTTTCATACATAAAAGTCAGTGGTCATAAGATATGTGCAAAAGGTTGTGTATAAGTCTCATCCTGATTAGAACTTGCTGTTTTTATTCATCAACTAACTTTTGAAGTTTGAACATTGAACCTTGGTATGTGGCAGGACATCCTGCTCTAATTGGTCGGCATCGACCATTTCCTGTCACGCATCAAGCTGCAGAGAGATGGTTACATCACATGCAACAAGCATTGGACACTACTCCAGATATTGATGATGACTCAAAGATCAGAATGATGAACTTCTTCAGGTTAGTTTCTTACTTAAAATGCAACTTTTTTGGCAAGTGGTTACCCCATGGTGATAACAACCACAATGCTCTTGTTTCTCAGGCACACTGCATACTTTTTGGTGGCTGGTGATGAGCTGAAGAATCAAAACCAACAGGTGCCATGCAAGCATGCAGCCGGAAAAGATAATTCATGATACTTTGTATCAGTTTTTTTTTGTCTTAATATTATCGACATATAATCCTTGAAACTTTCAATCAAATAGGGATTTGGATTTCTTGCTGTTTGTTGACTGATGGTTTGGTCTCGGACATGAATCCTCTCATGTTTGAATCAAAATGAAGGGTTATGTTCATCATCTTACTATTAATTTTTTTAGAGCCCACTGATATATTTTTTATGTTCCCAATAAGTTTTAGTGTTGTGAGATGATGAACATTTACATAACCCAGGATCCAAATCCATTGGAAAGTACCTTGAGATTGTTCGCGCCAACAATACACTTCAGTCATATTATTATAGTCTAAACTAAATTCTAATTTTTATAATGGAAATGCAAGGGCACTTGTTACTAGATTAAAAAAGAGAAATAAAATTTTGAAAATTGTACATTCATTGGTTTAAAATTTGAAAAAGTGGTCATTTTTAGTTAATTTTTTTTCTTTTGCCTTGCACTTGTTAGTAACTACTTTTTATAAAATTATCCACCCTTAATTTATGAAAAAAAGGTTATAACAGAATCCATTGCTACATTGATAAATCTTATATTTATTTCTTACCCAAAAAAATATTTATTTATTCAATTATAATATGAGAAAGTACCCACCGTTTACACACACAGAAAGTACCCACGGCATATATGTATGAATAACAATATAATATGTATATAGTTATTTTAATATTTTAAAAATGCTAATTAGTTATGTAAAAAAATCCAAAAACTTTCATTCATCTAATAGTAAAATTGTTTCCTCATCTTTTAATTTTTAAACACTTATTTTTATTTTTTTATCTTAAAAAAAATGATAAATTCTACCATAATTAATTCACAGCAGATTTGAAGACACTTATTTTTAATTGTATCTTTAAATCAATAAAATAATTAAATGGTTCAATTATTTTAGAATAGAAGGATTATTTAATTATTCAAAAAATTTAAATATGCTCTCTACTTATTATAATAATCTTTCCGTCGCAAGAAACTATCTTTTGAATGTATCTTATGTGAGAGAGGAAAATTATCTTCTCTACCATTATGCCTTACCTCAACTTTGCAACTTAAATAGTCCAGTAACTTTCCAGCCCTATTATATTTTTATATTTAAATTTGAAGTGTTTGACAAGTAGCACAACAAGCATGACTTTTTAGTCATTTAGAGTTAGGGCTCTTCTTTGCTTCTTAGTGTGTGACGAATGCATTTCAACTACTTCACCATTAAAATCAAATAGTTGTTGCAAGATACACAATCTAAATTAATCTTGATGGAGAAAGAAATAAAAAGACACGTCTATTATATATTGTGTCAATTACGCAATTAGATCCTATATAAATATTATATTAATTTAATGAAGAATTCCAAATATTTTACTGTAAAAAAAGACAATAGCCCATCATTTCAATAACATTGATTTCTATACTTCAATGAAAACATATAACTGTTTCCACACAGATGGCATCATATAATTGGTTTTTTATAAGGATATTGTATTTATTAAGATTGTGTAAAAGTTGTTTTCATCTAGACATCAAAATTGAATATTTAAACGGAAGGATAAGTAATCTTGCTATATGATTTTTTTTTTTAATCGAAAAAAAATATAAAATGACTTTAAAATTCATTGATTACTTACAAATGAATTTACATTTGCTTCTTTTCAATAAAATTACCGTAATCTTAATATATGATTAATTTCGAATAAAATTACAATAAAATAATTAATGGTATATTAAAAAAAATAAAAAGTGACACTTTCTTAAGATTTTGTTGTTGTGAATGTGACAGATAATACGTGTCGAAGGATATATGTGAATAATAATATATGATTGATTTGTATATGCTAACCTACTCTTACAAAAATCCAATTACAACGTGACAAAGTACAAAGTCCGTTTTTGTGATCATATTACAAAATTTACCACTTAGTGTTTCATTAGTGACGGATCCAAATTTTTTTGCAAGGCAAAATAAAAAAAAACTATAAAATTATCATCAAAGAAAAAATTTTCTTTTATAAAATGTATTTTGTATCATTGTGTGTGTTTAATGTTAGAGGAGTCATAAAAATTAAAAGAATAAATAATTAAAATTAGTTGTACCAATTTGTTTATTTTATCTCTTATATTTTAGGGTCTTGCTAACATGTATTTTTATTTTAAGGATTGAATACATTAGTTCCAAAAAAAAAATTATACATTTGATACCATAAAATGTGTCATCGAAGTATAGTTAACATTTGTCTATAATTTTTACATTTATTTTCTAGCAAAAGTTGAACTATAGGACAACAATTCATTTTTACGAAGGTAAAATAAGAGTTATTATACTTTTTCAAGTCATAATATTTATTTTCTTTGTGGGGGCAAGAGCCCCATGTAATGTTGTACATAGATCCGCCATTGGTGTTAACTAAGTGTTCTTGCAACAAATTAAAGTGTAAAAAAGTAATATAATCCAAACTTAAAAGGTAAATTGTATAATCAAAAAATATAAATTTGATTTGATACAATAAACACGTACACTCGAGAGATAGCTCTGGATATTTAACTTATAATTTGAGAATTAGTCTTTTAATAAATTCAAAGCTTAATTCGTGAGGTTACTTTGTGGTGCCTTCTAAAGGTCAAAGAATATAACTGCAATTAGTTAGAAGAAAAACAAACAATTTTGATTATACCAAAGAAACCCTAATTATTATTGTTTTCATGAGTGTGAGAATAGAGTATGCATGAAGCTTAAATTTTTTATTATGTGTTATAATTTTTAAGTAAAGAACAAGTAGGCCACACCTGTCCATGCATTTGTCTTCCTCTACTTCTAGAATCATGAACTTGCATAATTGCTTGGATGCAAACAATATCACGTAATATTATATATATCCAAATGATATCCGTTGAAAAAATTATAACTACAAGTTTTTTAAATAACAAAAAGCAAATTTAGTTGCAGTTTTTGTCTTCATTTCTATTTTGTTTTTGTATCATGGCTTGACTAATATAAACTGAAAATACAACATTGAGAGTGAGAAAATATAAAACTGAATTGATCTTCTTTTTTTTTTTAATGGTACTTCTAAATTAAATATGTTGGAATATGCCAAGTGGTGTATATATAATTTAAATTCATTGAATTATTTTACTTCAAATTAATTTATGCAAATAAATTTTATATATAGTATTCTATGTTTCTCTTATGCATGTAGATATGTTGTTTTGTGTCTTGAATGATCTTTTACGAGTTTGTGGTAATTATTGGCTTTGTATAGAATGCTATGTTTCAAGGTTTTGTATATTTGTTTGCATCATGTTCATGGCTTTGTAAACTTGGCTACTTTTATTGATCTTTAGTGTTTCTTAATTAGATAATTAGTTAATGTTTTTATTTTTATTATGAAATTTAAATATTTTATGTATTTTTATTTATTTATGTTCATACCTCTATTTGTTTTATATGTTTAAACCATTTTACTTCTATTTAGTGTGACAGTGTATGAATATGTATATTTTTCAACTTACTAATGGATTTATGAATGAGGTTTTGTATATGAGAATTATATAAATGGGATTTATGTTATAAACAAAATCCTAAATCAAGTATTTTGAAGATAAACAAATAAGTTAATTAATCTCTAATTATGATTTTGATGTTTAGTTGTTTAACTTGTATTTTTGAGTGTATTATTCAAAGATAAGTAATCAAGTACATGTAAACAACAATTAAGATCATTTTGGTGTATAAAAGAACACTCTGGTTCATAAGAATATCAATCTGGGCAACCCAAGATTATTATAGTTTATAAGAGCAGTAGTCTGGACAAACCAAGATCATTCTAGATAATTCGTTATAAAGTTAAAAATGAAATGAATCATTTTCCAAAATACATATCTTAAGTAAAATGAATATCAAGGCAACTCATAAAAATGATCAAATCCAAAAGGTTAGTTAAAAGAAGCAAAACAATATCAAAAACAATAACCATATCAATCTTTAGATTGATGACCAATGAACAAATACAACTAGGATATCAAGGATGAAAAGGACACTACTGCTGTACATTTTCCAAAAAGTCCAACTTGTGTGCAAGGCAGAAAACTCACACCGGACATCTGCTAAAGATCTCAGTCCTAATATTCATTCAAACACAAACGAAGAACGTTCTGATTACAAAGGAAAAACTTTCTAGATAAAATAGAACACATGTCTATTAACTATCACTCTGAACAATTGGATCAGTAACGACTATATGAGTTGTCTTTAACCTTCATCGGGTCTATAAAAAGAACATCAAGGTGAATACAACAACAAGAGTTTTCAGTGCAATCAATTCATCACAAATGATTATACTCGAGAAATAAAAAAAACTCCTCAATCAAGCAAAAACTTCAATTCTCTTGCACTAGATTCAATGATCTTATTATTTTTCACTCACTACCACTAATCACGTAGGAATAATTTGTTTCATTTATTTTTTACTAACCAAGAACATTCTTCAATTTTTTATAAGTAACCAAAATTGATCTTAAGTTAATTTAAGTTAAAAGTAAAAATTAATATTTTAAAAAGAAAATCACAATTCAAACATCAACTCCTTATGAATGGTATTGCTACTTCAATTTATATATAATTGTATATTAAATTAAGATTCGTATTTATTTTAATAAACAGATCATTTAATTTTTTTTAAACAAATGCAAATTAACCAAAATTAAAATAAAAAATATTTTTGTGGCGGTTAACAACCATCACAATAATTGTTAAAAATAATATGCTTCAAAGTTTATGTTGCTAACAAAATCGTCGCATAATTAGTGTAGCTGCAATTGAATATGACAATCTAATTTAAGCCAAAATTATTGTGGAATATTATAGCGGTTTTGTTATAGCCACAAAATATGCCTAGTGGCAGTCGCAAATCCTCACGAATAACAACAACGGTTTGAACAACATTTTTTTTATAGAGAATCGGATTGCAACACACGACATTGCAAGATCGTTGAATTGTCACATGCTGGAAACACCTACATTTCGAACCACTCATAAGTCTGTGAAAAAAATATGTAAGTTTGGCGTGAGACAAATATTTTTTAGAGATTTCTACATTACATTTGAAAATAAATATGTTTTAGTATTATTAAATTAAATTATAAATACTAGAATGACATGTCGAATTCAAATGAATTTTATCATATTTTAAATTTAATATCACTAAATTTTTAAATTTTATCTTTTAAATTTATTTAAAGATGACGTTATTATGATTTTAATTTCAATTACAGAGTCAACTTATTTAATTATTAAGATCAAAATTGAATAGATAAATGTATCAAAATTTTAAGCTCAATTAATAGTACTTATCCCTTAGGTACACGATCTTCCCCTTCCACAAATTAACGAGTTTTTGTCTTCCGTGGTAATCGTACCCTTTCCACTATAGTCTTCAATACTCCAGTATATTTTGTCATATTTTTAAATATGAATTACTATTTTATAAAAAAATTAAATAAAAAATTACTTTAAAATTTCTAATTAAAAAATTGAGTTACACATATGCCAACTTGTGTAATGTAACAATTATACTAATAATCTATACTCAAACGAGAAACAATTCAATACTAAAATGTAGAGACATATTGTTGTCAAGAAACATATCCCATGCCACCCGACACATACATGATTTCTCCATTCTCTCATATATTTTAATAGTTTTTGAATCATCTTTCATAACATGTAAACATGACAATTGAGACTAGATTTTTCAAAGTGCAAGAAAAGAAAGCATTTGATTACGATTGATATGTGTACAAAACATTTGTTCAAGCTCCAAAACGCAAATAAACCGAGAATCTTTCCAATACATAATATATCTAACCTACCATTGAAAAAAAATCAACAATTAAAGGACTTAATGCAAGAAAAACTCGTTACTCCAAACAATTTTGTTTTATAAACAAAATAAATTGTATAGAGTACACGAGGTATCCTTAACCCATTACATCAAGGTCAACTTAACCACTTTGCAATCATGCTAAAGGGTCGTTAAACTAAATTTTCTATTTTATTTGCTTCTAATTCAAGACCATGAGGTGATTTTGATGCTATATAGCATTGTTGGACAATTTGCAATAGAACCTTAAAATACTATATTATTTCTTAGAAGTAAAATGAACTATGTTATTGTAAACCAAATTAATCATTTCCTCCTTTTATAGACCCTTGCCCCTTCAACTACTTCTCATATTCAAAAAATGCTACACTCCCACCAAGTTAGGTTTCACAACAACATTCAACCAATTCAAAACAAGCTTCCATATAGTTTTATAGCAAAGCGATAATTGAAAAAAACATGTAGAGAATTTTAATAGTAGTGTGATTCAGTGAAATAATAGAATAATAAAAGATAAGAGTATGAAAATCACACAAAAGAAATATCATAGTTTACTCAACATAGACTAATCCAGTCCTAACAACTTGTGAGATTTTCACTAGTAAGTTAAGCAACCTCTCAACTTAATCTTTTTCCTTTAGTCACACTTCATTATACACTTGTATTTTCTTAGTCTCAACAAACTCACACAAATCACTCAAGTTTTCTCTCAACTAGACAAACTTGATGATGTTTACCATAAGATGATAATGATGGTTTGTTTAAGATCTGATCACAACACTATTATTGAAATATATTGAACTAAGAACACACTCAAAAGTTTGATCCTAAAAAATATGACAAAGAGTAGTAGTGTGTTTCTTGATAATTGAAGAGAACTTTGATAGCTTTGCACTAAAGAAAGTAAAATATGTTTGACTGTAGTCTTTTGGAGATTGCAAATGGAAACACTTTCTTTTTATAGACTTAGGAAGACTCCTTGTTGTTGTAAAGGACACATATAACCATTGGGTACATGTTCTAAGGTGTTTAGAGTATGTTGCTTAAACGCCATATGCAATATGAGTAGACGTCGTCTTCTTTCTTGGTAATCATCCTCTAATTTGAGGATGTTTGTGATCACCATCTGCTTTGTATGAATGTTTTCTCATCAGTATGAAAACAACCTCTTTTGTTATGAACATGGTAGATTAGCTTGATCATCCTCTTGACAGCTCGAGATAGGCTGTTATAAGCTGTAAAGTAGGATTAATGAGCTGTCCTCTGTATTTGTAGTACAAAACATTATTTTCTCAACGTCATCAACTCTAAAGAACGTGCATGAGTATGACTGGAAAACATAATAAAATCATCATAAATAGTGAATTTGTCTTTGCACACGCGAACAGTGTAAGTTTGTCCATTTCACAATATTCTTTTTTATTCTTTGTGTCATATGAGAATGTTTTTTGTACCAAGACCCACATTCTTTTTGTTTGAATAGTAAAAGCAATATTCTTTTTGTTCTTTGTGTCATATGATTGTCATCAATGAATATCCTCATTTCTTCAATTAATGAAACTAACGATGAACACTTCCAATTTTGAGGATGATGACCGTGCTTACAGATAAGTATGTTTCAAAAACTTGTTTAAGTTTCTAAAAAACCTTTATAACGATCAATACACTTAAAAACACATATTTAATCATTTAATAAAATCAGAAATAGTTAGATATTTGTCTAATTAAAATTTACTATTATTAAAGCATTTTTATTAAAGAATTTTGTTTGAACACCATCTATCATTGCTTTTTAACGAGCTCGTCACAAGTATGAAGTTTCCGAAGCAAGAGTCTCAATCCAAACACTTGTACTTTGGAGATAACAATTGTGTGCCATAAAACATACCATTCCCTTTTCAAATTAGGATCAATAATGTTCACATGCAAACTATCCTTCATAGAGTTAAGCCACCAATTGTATCATAGATCCATTTCCGCAATTGATCACTCCAAAATAAATAGCCTCACAATGTCCAAATTGAACACTAACATTCTTTGGGAACCAAGCGCAATCATCATCTATCCCAAAGACAATAAATAGAATATCTCTCCACCACATTAATGAATCTTTTGGGTTGATTATAAGGGCATCTCAACACAAAATTTTATTAGGAAGAGGGCCATACATATCTAAGTTTCATATCTCCTCATATTGGATCCCACCACCAAGCAATGGAACTTAAATGGAACAGAGTCAGATCCATCTTGATTTTTAAGAACTTCACCAGCAAACCAAAGAAGTTCAAAGCTTTGGATAATGGTTCAAGCTCCAAAGATTCTACCACTTGCCTAATATTTAAGAATAATTACGTGTAAAAAGTAAAAAATTTAAATAAAAGGCATCACAAGTGTAAAAAAAACATTTACATAATTAAAAAAGTTACATCTTAATTAAAAAATAAGAAAGATTAAATTTAAATAAAATTATCATAAAATATTATTATTACTACTTCTATTTTCTTTTATGAAAGTCTTGGTTTAGATTTCAACAAATCAACGGTACATTGTACAGTATTTTATACTCTATTATGTAATGTCTTAATACATATATTGATTGATTTTTATAATTTTAGTTCTAATTTTTTTACTAAAGTTATAAAATTTTTAGAATGTCTTAAATATAATTTTGTTCAAAATCTTTAATAATCATTACTTTTAAAATATAACTTTCTCGTGTATAGCACATATACAAAATCTAGTATTTACGTAAAAGTTTTAGATCAGCTCTTTTTTTATATGCTAGCATGATAATTTAATTCGCAATTCTTCGTAGAAGATGAATAGTTATTTCTACTATGATTCTAAATATGAGTTTATCAAATTATCCTAAAAATTAATGTACCATTTGTGCTCACTTAAATAAATTTTTTTTTTTGCTTATAACAAAATGTTAATTCAACTGGCTAGGTATCTTTCTTGGAAATTACAGCTGTAGTTCTCAAGTTGAAGGTAAAGACCCACATTTGGTGAAAACTTCACAAACACACTTGACCTTGTTTTCTTCTATGACTTTGTACTTAGATAAATTCTTCAATATATCTCATGCATGGTGATATCAATTGCACTTACCCTCAAGTCAGTGTTTTAATTTCTTGCAAATAAGTTAGCTCCTATAAATCATCAAAACGATAACCCAACAAAGAGTTTGTCTCTCCATGCAAGTAAGCAAAGTAATCAATATCAAATAGATGCTCAAACTTTTGCACATAGCTTTCCTTTATTATTTTTTTTGAAATATTTATTTATAAAGCCTTATATTTAATTTTCTTAACACTTTAAACACCTTTTAAATTTGGAGAAATTTGAAGCTCATAAAAATAACAAATATTTGTACATGATGACACTTTTTGTGTGTTACAGAAGAACAAAGAGGTTATTATCAAAGAAGGGAAGGGGATGGAAATTGAAGGAAGTAATCTTGCAAAAGAGGAAACCCTACCTCCTGGATTTCGATTTCATCCGACGGATGAAGAACTCATCACTTACTATCTTGTAAACAAGATTTCAGATTCTGATTTTTGTTGCAAAGCAATTGGTGATGTAGATCTCAACAAATCCGAGCCATGGGAGCTTCCAGGTTGTTTATTAAGTTTCATTGAAAATATATAAGAACTTCATTTTTTCATTTTGCACTTTTTTTCTTCTTCTTACTTTGGCTTGCTCATTTATCAACCATTGATACTAATAAATATTTGTTTTGTTCATCTTCTTAATTTTATTTTCTTTTCATCCATGTTTCTATACAAACAATAAATTAGGGTTTCTTCATGATATCACTATTTAATATATGAAATTATATCTAACTCATATGTATATAAAAGTTTTGTTAATAACTAATTTCACACTTTTAAGATATTCAAAAACTAAATTTTTTCATTTACAAGACTCGAACTAATTAAAGACTTTGATTAATAGATTTGAGTCCAGTTTCACTCGAAACAATATAATTAATATTGGTTGTTCTAATTTTTTTACAACATAACTTTTTTTATTTTTTATTTTTTATCATGGAATTAATTTTTTCATGTAATTTTTATTTTTAATTTTTATGGAGTATTCATTATGTTAAGACCTATTTATATTGATTTTCCCTACTAATAAACTAAGTTTTGTGTAATTTTTCTTTGTATGAAATAGGGAAGGCGAAGATGGGTCAAAAAGAATGGTATTTCTTCAGTCTAAGAGATCGCAAATACCCAACAGGTGTGAGAACTAATAGAGCAACAAACACTGGATATTGGAAAACCACAGGCAAAGACAAAGAGATATTTGACAATGTTACATCTGAATTGGTTGGTATGAAGAAGACTTTGGTTTTTTACAAAGGAAGAGCACCTAGAGGAGAGAAAACCAATTGGGTCATGCATGAATACCGTATTCATTCAAAATCCACCTATAGGGCCAACAAGGTATATCTATATCAACATTCATACATCTACATCTCAAATTTATTTTTCTATCTATATTGTCATATTATAAATGCTAACTTTTAATTTTGGTCAAATTTTTCCCGAGACAAATTTATTTTTAACAATTCATTTTTTTTTTTAATTTAAACTTGAATTAACAACATAATAATAGGAAACTCTTTAACAACACAATCTTTTCAAAATTTTAATTTTGAAATTTATGATATTATCAATATTAACAGTAAAATAGGAGTAGGGTTTAATTCAATAACAATATGTCGGACAAATATTCAAAATCAACGTTAAATTAAAAATTATTATGATATATATTAATTTTAATATTAATATATATTAAGATACATGAATTAATATTATATATATATATACAACTATAATCGTAATTATTGTGATATATGTAATATGCAGCAAGATGAATGGGTGGTTAGTAGGGTATTCCGAAAGAGTGCTGGAGCAAAGAAGTATCCTTCTTCAAACCCTACAAGAGCAACATTAAACCCTTACAATATAAATCTAGAAGTTGGCCCTAGCATTAACATGCAACCACAACCAATGATGCATCTAGGAGATCATTCAACTACTCATTTTCTCTATGGAAGAAACTACATCAACACTCCTGACCTAGTTGAAGTCAATAGGGTTCTAAGATCAAGTGGTGTTGTACCATTACCAATGCAATATTCCAATTTATCATCATCACCCTTAGGATTCACCATTTCAGGGCTTAATTTGAATCTTGGAGGAGCATCAACACAACCATCAACTCAACAAGTGCATGATTTTAGCTCCAACATGATGACTACTACTACTACAACCCTTGGTGGAGAGAATAATAATAATAATAATTTAGGGTATGGTGGAGAAGTGAATATTAATGCAAATCCTAATGGAAATAATAGGTACATAGGTATGGAACATTGTGTGGATCTTGATAATTACTGGCCATCTTACTGAATTTAATTATTTGGTTGAGGGTGTTCTTCAATGTTTAGTTTATTATAAAGTTGTTATAATATATAGTATGGAGAAGCTATGTTTTTTCAAGTGTTTTTTTATGTATTATGAGGGTAAAGTAAATACCCTCAAACAATGTCTTATGCAGCAAGAAACTCTTTTAATGTTCTTTTATATACGTTCATCTAGTACTATTAAGATATTTGTTGTGTTCTTTTCTTTTATATTGAATTTTTTTTTTTTAATAAGCAAATTTATTTATAGGCAGTATAGGGGTGCACCAAGAAACTTTCATGGTGTCATACGAGGTTGAGACGTTATTACTATTTTATAAAATCTCGTTGTAACAAACCAACAGAAAGTTGAGATGGCCGAGTTGGTCTAAGGCGCCAGATTAAGGTTCTGGTCCGAAAGGGCGTGGGTTCAAATCCCACCCTCAACAGTATTAATTTTTTCTTTTTCTTTTTCTTTTGCTTGTTATTTATTTATTGTTCGGTCTTTTAACCTATATTTGTTTATTGTTTTTAAAAACCCAGATTTGTTCAGCCGAACTCTCGTATGCGTATATCAAATTACACAGTAAATAGTACTTGGTAATCTAACTTGATAACGCTAATTTTTTTTTTTTAATCATTTATCATATAACAATATTGAGAGGTTTGTGATGAAACATTTTTCTTCCACATAACTATTATCAAACAAAGTTGCGTTACAGAATAAGAGAGCATTACCAAGACTATATTTGAATCATAACTAAACTAGTGTATTCTAAACATGTATCTTGATTACAAAGAAAAGAGAATTTCCAGTCTTTAATTCTATCCAAGTATAAATCCACTATAAGTGGTCTTAGAATCGACCAATTTATTTATTTTAAAAATATATTCAGATTTTTAATTTAGATTTTTTTCAAAATCCAATAGATAAATATTTTATTGAACATAATCCAATGGTCTACATTTATTTATTTTAAAAATATATTGTTGAATAAAAAATATTTTATATTATAAAACTGTTTTAAAAAATAATTTTTTTTAATTATTTCAAAACTAATTAATTTAAAAAATAGTTTTATTTATTATTTTAAAAACTTATTTAAATTTTATTATTTAAAAAATTGTTTTTAGAAAAAAATCTGAATTTTTAGTTATGTTTATCATATTAAAAAAATAATTTAAATAGTAATTTAAACAATTATTTATTTTTATTATAAAACAAAATTTTATTAAAAAAACAGTTTTTTTTACTGAATTGAAATATGAATTTAAATTCTTTTTCATTTTTTTTAAAAAAAATAATTAAATAGGATGGTGATTTGTGGTGGCCAGTCGTCATTAATCTTTCGTTGGTAACCGTGACTCTCTAGAGCTCCATCACTGGCCATAGTTCTTTTTAGCTTTCGATTTGCATTCAAATTGCTTCCATAGTAATTGAACCTCAAAATTATATCATTTAAGCCAAATTTCGAAGCTAAAGTGCTCTATTCCTACAAAATAATACATACTAAATGCACTTATCCAATCTTCATGAAAATAAAAACAAAACTAAAGACATTTCATCCAAATCACCAATGTATCTTTTTTATTTATTAATTCCAATGTATCTTTAACTAATATAATATATTGATATGTATATTATTTTTAAAAATTTATTATATGTATTTCATTTTTATTTATGACAATGAGAAAAAAAATTATTAATAATAATTAATTTGGATCCATAAAAAAGAAATAAGAATAATTTATTCAAATTATTATTTTCTTTCATTTATTTATATATTTTTTTTTTAATATTTGTAAAATAAAATTAATAAAAACAACATTTACTGCAATCTAGAGCGAAGCAGTAATGTCCAATGACTCAGACGTTTTTTTCGACCGATTAATGCACTTAATATTATAAGTAAATTGAACCTGAAGTATTAAATGTCAACGTATATAAAAATGTTAAGGGTTAAATATGTTTCCTACAAAAATTATGACTTTTTAAATTTACTTTTAAAAAATCACTTTTAGTTCCTACTTACTTTAACTTTATATAGATATTTTTTAGTTATTAAAAGTATCAGTTTTTTACAAATTTTTTTAAAAATAAAGATTAAAAGTAAATAATTTTTAAAATAACTAAAAAGTTGAATTATTTTATACAAACTAAAAATAAAATTTTAAACTTTTATAAAATTAAAAATTTATTTAACCTTTTAAAAACCAACTAAGGGTCGTTTAGTTAATCTTTAAACAAGTAATTTTATAGTTTTTTACTTCATCTATTCTGTAATCATTATCATATTTATAAGAAAAAATTATCTTAAAATCATTGTCA
>JBBPBP010000001.1:62354976-62370173 GCA_037974735.1 Cicer chorassanicum
AATAAAAATTAATAAAAATAACAATAACAACAACAACAACAACAACAATAATAATAATAATAATAATAATAATAATAATAATAAAATATGAATTTGATGTATTTTTTTCTTCAATTTGTAGCATTTTTTGTTTAATTTAACGTGTTTTGTTTGTTCAATTTAATTAATTTTATTTTATTAATATAATTTATTTTATTAGTAATATTATTAAAATTTATAATATTATTATTATTAAAATTATTATTATCATTATCATTATCATTTAATAATGTATTTTATTTTATTATTATTTTGATTTTATAAATATTTTAATTATTTTTAATTAATTAAATAATAATTATACCCATAAATAAAATGTAACAAAAAAAACATACTTCAATACATCCCCAGGATGCAACCTCATACTATAAAAAAAACTCATTCACCTCGTCGCATCCCCAGATTGCGATCAGCAACTGGGGTTAAAAAGTAGGACAATCCCGTATTTTATTTTAGGAGTAGAACATTTTGGTTACTTTTTTAGAAAACTGGGATATATTGGTAAAAATTCCCCGTTATACCATACTTTAAAATTTATATGTCAGTCCTACTTTTTTGTTTAAACTTCAAGAGGTTGCATCTCCGCTTTACGACCACGTAAAAAATCATTTTTTTTATTAGAGGTCGCATTAATATAAAATATAATAGAAAGTTAAAAAAAAAAGAATATACATGAAAAAATACCTCCTTTTGAAGAGATTAATTATTGAAATAATAATATAAGCAAGGTAAATTGTATTGAAAAATTTACTATATGCTTTTTACCTTTATAAAAAAAACACTTACTGTATGCTTTAAGGTATATATTATTTTGTATAATGTATATATAGGCGTAAATGCCAAATGTTATATTCCATTCAAAAAAGTCGACAACCATACTTCTCATTTAGTCACCACTAAACGAAGGTGGTCGGTGGAGTGCTTGTAACATCATTATAAATTTATTAAAACATATCAAACTGATGTATGATTGGTAAAATATTTTTGTGTTATAAAAAGGACCAGTTTATTCAAATTTTAATTAAGTCCTACAATTTAAAATGATTATGATATTCTTAAAAAAATTGTAATTAGATCCTCGTGATCTAGTTAACTGTGTGTCAAATCCTACGGTATGTCAAAAAAATAAAAAATTGTGTTAATGCGTTAGTAGTTTATGAAATTATAATTTTGACAATGAATATTTTTAATCTATCTTTTAAAATGTCCGCCATATTTTAAAAAGTTTATTCTCATATCTAATAAAATAAAATGTCTAACTGCTTTTAAATTCTAATATAACTGTTGATATTATTAGATCGAACATTATATTTTAGTTTAAAATTGAGATATTACAATTTTATATGAGTTTATGATGGTATTTAATATTTTGTCTAAAAAAAAAATATAAAACATCTAAATTGTATGATTGTTAATTTTATAATTGCAAGAATATATATTATTGAATGAAATAATTGATGAATGAATGGAGTCATGCAGAATTCATTTGGGAGCAGTTGTTTCGGAAAGGAGCATACCAGAAAGTGCTTATAATGTTGTGAAGCATGAGAATTATTGTGGAGAGGTTCGCGTGGCTCTCACTTTTCATCCTGAGGTAAATTCATTTCTTTAACAAATTCATTACAATATATAACTATCCTGTCAATCTTAACATAGATAGGTTGATTTATCAAAGATATTAAAAATCAAATAAGGAGAAGAGGTTATATGTCTTGTCTTGCTATATTGGAGAGTATTTGGTCAATTAGAGTTTCCATTCTTTTTCAAATACATCTACTCATATTTTTGAATTCATATTAATTAATTAATTTAATTAATTACTTAATTAGAAATCTTATTAATAAATAACTAATATAATTAAATAAAAATATATGTCCACGTAGTAATATTAGAATATAATAATTAATTGAAATATTAATAAAATATTCAAATATCATTGTCTCAACTATAAATTTAAAGAGGATCATTCACTTATATTTTTAAAAAATATTATGAATTAACATTATAATTTTAAATGAATTTTAAAAACTCATATACGATGAACTCGGCGCTACTTTTTTTTTTTTAAGCAAACCTTTGAAAAATCGAGACCAAATATATAGGCCCTTCAAAAGCATGTTCTACGATTTTGTTGGCTTGCACTTTTGATGATTTTTTATGTAATTATGATGTTTCTTAATTGTTAATGCTAAATTTAAATCCAATTTAATTCTTTTGAAATTTTGTTTGTAGAGAGGGCAATGCTGAACTCGACTAAAAGGCGGCTAGGAGGAAATTGAGATTGGTGGATGGAGAGAATCAATCGAAGACTGTTTTGAGGGAAAAGAATAAAATAATAATTAGCGGTTGTAGCAACATTTATTGAACCGGTCTAGAAATATTTTGAAACAATTAAGAAACAAATTATGTTTGAGAAATATGCTCTATCTATAGATTTTGAATTTCCATGTTTAAGTTTACCTAATTTAATAAGTTTCAGTGAAATTTCTATATATTTTGGTCAGATACAAACCATAAATTTACATCATATATTTTTTTTAATATTATAATATTTGAATTTATCAAAATTACAAACATATTATCAAATGTCTCTTCATATCTCTTCTGTGTCTCTTCTGTGAGAAGTGTTATAGACCAAAACGACTAGGGGTGAACATGGGTGCGGGTCGACCCGCCAACCCGATCACCCAATCTAACTCAACCCGAGTTTTACCCGTATCCAATCACTTTTGGGTCTGACCCAACTCAACCCGTTGAAACCCGCTTATATTTGGGTCGGGTAATGGGTTTAACAATTTGAACTTGTCGACCGTCGACCCAATCCTTTAACTAGTTATATTTTTAAAAAAGAAATTTGTTTGTTCAGTAGTTCAACATGGTTTCATTACTCTTCTTCTTATTTAGATTTTCAGCTGCCTTCATCCACTTTCTCGTATATGCCTACTCATAAAATTCATATCTAATTTTTGAATTGTGTCTTTCAAATGAGCAATTTAATTTGAGTTAAATACTATTTATTTAAATGTTATAGTTTTACTTAATAAAGGTATGAACAGAAAACTTATGCTTATAATGAATTTAGTTTAAATTTTTTACATTTGTTAAATACAAATTTTTTTAGTTAAATACTATTCATTTGAGTTAAATACTATTTATGAGCAAAATTGATATTTATGCAAAAATTTACGATGAATTTAGTTTAAATTTTTTATACTTAAATATATTAAACACTTTTTTTAGTATTTTATTTGAAAATAGTAACTATAAATCAATGAATGGTACTTAGTAAACTAAAATGGTTGGTGGATTATGTGTAACTAGTGTCTAATATTTGTTGGTACGTGGGTTGGGCACGGCAACCCCAAAATTTTCTCTAATCTTTTAAAAATGATTCTTATTTTATTTTATTTATAATACTATAATTTGTTAAATAAAAATTAATATAGATTAAATCAGGTTTATCGTTGTCATTGTGAAAAAGCATTTGAATTGCGGTTCTATAATTGGTGTATTTTATGAGTTGAATTTCGGTTGTTGAGTTATGAGTTGAATTTCGGTTGTTGAGTTATTTAGATTGTTAGATTTATTTTTTTATGTGAGAAGTTGATGACTTTTTTAAAGAATTGTATAATTTGATTGAAATTTTATAATTTTAAGACATTCAAGTATTAAATATATTTTCATTCAATATGTTTTCCTGTAAAAAAAAAAATTATTATTTATGTATGACCCGCCAACCCAACCCAACCCGTTCTTGATCGGGTCGGGTTAAATAAAAAAATACGGATTTAGAACTTAAACCAACCCAAAGATAATCGATCGGGTCCGGTCTTGGGTTTTGTCAAAACCCGCCTAACCCAACCCACGTACACCCCTAAAAACGACTGACGAACAATAAAGACTAAATTAATTATCTAAAGACACATTTAAGTTTATTTTCATAATTTTAATACAAATACTATTATAACAACACTCACAAATTATTTAAAAAAAAAAATCAAAACATATTAGAGACACAATCTATGCCATAAATCTTTTTCTTTATCATATAATTTATTTTTTAGTATACTAAATATTAAAAATATTTATTATCAAAGGCCCACACTTAATTAATATGCATTGATCGTCCCTGATTTTTACCGTTAGAATATATTCATTTTAAGTAAGTTTTGGGCGAACCACAATTCTAATTTGAAAGTACAGAATAATGTCAATTTAATCCTTCTACTCCAACTTTTACATGTTAGTGTGATAATAGGCTAAGTTGTTAGTTATACAGCTTATTCATCACACTAGCTTATTTGTCTAACTAGCTTATAGTTTTTTAACCAAATTTTTTTTTGTAGCTTCTCGTCAAGTTTTAGAGAAAGTTGAACCAACCAAATTTTGTAAGTTTATTTTAGAGTTTAGATTCTAAATTACTACATGGATCATAAAAGTAATCAATACGTTATAGCTTATCTATTACACTAGCTTATATAGCTTGGCCGAACTTAATTCTACCTTTTCTTCTTATGGAAAAGTTGAACCTAAATATTATTTGAAAGAATTTTAAAATTTAAGCTCATTTTAAAAGAAGCAAAAATAAAAAGTTACTTCAAAATAAGCAAGCAAGAGCTACTTTTATATTGCATTGGTGGGATTTTTGTTAACAAAATTATGCATACACAAACACAAACACAATGTTTTAGTTGGGACACGGAGTCAAATTTTGGTTTGATGTTTTTTGAATTCAATTTGTTCATATAAGTTATATATATAACGGACCAACGTTGCAAAAACATAACAAGTTTGGGATTTGAACCCATGTCTCTTGCCAATTTGCATGATATTTTACGTTTTTTTTTCTTTCTGTAGACAAAACTCCTATAATATGGAGAGAGACAAATGCATTGAAGGAGAATTTTCAAAGTTTTTGAGTAAATTTTTAAATTTATTACAAAAGTATTTTCATCATCACATTTCTTTAAAAAATATGGTACCAACGTAAGTGAGGGATTTCATCTTTATATTCCTCTTATTCCTCCAAATCCCTCTCCTTCCTTTCTCTCTAACTCTCAAACAAAAGTCAATGATGAAGGAGTGGAACACGTAGCACTGAATCAAACGATCATCGGCGTTTCAAACTCATGAAAAAGTTTGTCTGTACACAATGTGACATAAATTTCTCTATAAATAAAGATATTTTTGTAGGCAAAATATAACATAAGTTTAGATGTTATATATTCTAAAATTCTACCAAAATCATTTCTAAATCATTTGTTATTTTCTTCGGTGCACCGGAATAATTGAACATTTTATTTTATAAAATATCATTAATTGATATGCTTAAAGCGAGTGTATAATTTATTTAAAGAATTTCTAAATATCCTAAACAGTATTTGTAGTTATTTTTATTGCATCTAATTTACATTAAACTAATGAAGTGAATATAAACCCTAAAACTTAATGTGATATACCTGTATTTGTAGTTATTTTTATTGCATCTAATTTGCATTAAACTAATGAAGTGAATATAAACCCTAAAACTTAATGTGATATACCATTTTTATAATTATTTGTGCAACTTTTGTCATATTCATTTTCTTATTGTTCAAGTGATTGCAACATTCCATAATACAAAATCACATAGGTTTTAGGGTAAAAGCAGAGTTTAAGGCAAAAAAAATATTAAACCATTTTAGCTAAACTTATTTTCTTATGACTTATAGTTTTTTATACGAACGTTTTCCCCCCAATTTTACCAATTTACATTTAAAAAAAAAATAAAACTTAATAACCACTATGGACGTTTTGTATTTATATTTGTATTTTTTAAAATAAAAAATAGTTAAATTGAATATCAAAGGTTCACTAGGATCAAGATAGTTTTCAAAGTTTAGAGAATACTAACATTAATATTTAGATATTATTTAACGAGATTCGTATAACAACAATAAGAGTTGAACTCGTACCATTAAGAGATATGAGTCAACTCATTGTCAATCTTATTATTTTGAGTTATGTACACAAAATAATGTTCATGTATCTTATAAAAAAATGATAAAAGAAGAAAAACCATTTTATTTTATCAACTTGGTACAATCCTCGTCAAATTCGAGTATATGAAAATGATCTTTACATTGTTGAATGCTTCATCTAAAAATTTATTAAGACACTTAAGTGAGTTTTACACTTGTGGCTTGAAAAATATTTGTGGTCCCAAATTAGAAGGGGCGTTGGATTGAAATGTATGAAAACTGACGATAGAGCTTACATTGCCAAACTTGCACAGCAAATGAGAACAAAGTTTGAGTATAATGTATGAGAATAAAGTACATGGTTGCGGGATTAATTATATCTATCTCATAGAAATGAAAAATACTAGCTCTATATTTGCGTTTTTGGAAGGACAATTATACTACGCTTCAATAGACACACATATTGTTATTAAAAGTTTCTAAAGAAAGAAATGTAACGTATCTCGTGATATAATGGTCGAAAATTGATTCCCTAAGTTGTATATTTTTTAAGAAAATCTAGCAATCTCTTTCATGAGAAAAATTAAGCTTTAAATATAAAGGATAGTATGCATTTCTTTCATTCAATTCTTAATACTTGAAAATATTTTTATTTGTGAAACTTTTTTTACAAATCAATTTTTCAAAATTTATTATCTGTATTATTATAACATATTAAAGAATCAAAAATAGATTTTTTTGTGGTTGAAAATACTTACTTAAAATTCCTTAAAAACTATTCTTCTGTGTCGACCATTGTATTCAAAAATGTCTAAAAGAATGCTCTTTAAGTCTCCAACGCGAGCAAAAAAGTTCGTCCGTCAATGTGTTACATAAAATTGAGTTTTTGAAGAGTTCACTGTTGGAATTGTGTCAAGCTGTCGTCACGGTTCTCTCATAATTTAATTATAATAAACTTATAATCATTACATTTTTTATTAATTTATTAATAATAATAAATTTATGATCGTTAACTTCTTTTTAATTTATTAATAATAATTATATGACCGTGATTTTTTTTTATTATTGTTATAAAAATTTAAGTTCAATTTTATTTTAAATTAAAATTAAAATAATGTATAATAATATTAATTGAAATATTTAAATTAATATTTTAAGTCGTAATAAAATTAAATATAAATAAAATATTAATGTATAAATTAAAGTTGTGGAACCTAATATGATTTTGTTAAACCGTAAAAAATGAATAAATTGTTCAAAATGATGTGGTACAGTGGCCCTATTTAATAAACCCATATTTGCTTCAAGATGTGGCATAGTAGACTTCATCTAATGAACCCATATTGAGTTCACTGTTGGAGATGGTCTAAAAAAAGTTATGCGATAAATTGAACTTATTCATGACAAATTTTTTAAAATTTTAAAGGATAAATGATAATTATAATATTATATTGTATATAAGAATTTTAAGTTGTAATTTTTAAGAATATATTAATGACCAAACTCTTAACGCTTATCATAGAGAAATAGAAAATCAAATTTTGGTTGAAATCTTTAATAATTAAAAATTAGTTTTTAAAAATCTAATTTTTTTTCAAACACTAAATTTTTTAGAGTTTAACTGTTATGTTTTGCCCGTGTAATTTTTTTTTATTATGTCAGCGCATCACAAGTATCCATAAGTGTGATTTTAAAAGTAATTATGATAAAAGTCAAACTGTTTTATTAATTTGACGGTTATGATTAATTGACAGTGTAAATTATATTTACATCGTAGATGCATACAAATTAAATATAAATTTTTACTCTATTAATACAACTTTCTTAACTACAATGACAAAAACAATATATATAATTATTAAAATACATTTAAACATTAGACAATTTGTTTTAAAATTACGTGAAACTACATTTCAAATCAATAAATTTAGGATCTATTGGTTTAGTTCAACTTTATCTCAAACCCATAAAAAAATATCAAACTAATTTAATTGATTTTGGTTAAATTATTGCGATCATTTGATTGATTTTTATATCTCTAGATAAAATTCACAACTCAAATAGTTCGAATTTATGTTGGTAAATTTATTTTCGTTATATTATAATAGTTGTTGTTGTAATTTGTTTTATAATTATTTCCTTGGTTTTTTTTTCATAATAGATATCTTAATTATAATTTGGTTAACAAAAATTAATGTATTTGATTCACGGTCCTCTTAAAGATTTTGGAGCCCTATTCTAATTTTAAAAATTGGGTATGATATCAATCTTCTACCTGATGCACTGAGGATCTACATTTGTCAATCTACATATGTCATTTGGTTAAGTTAATTTATATAACAAGAAAAGATGCATAGATAGCATGTCACCTTCACATATTAAACTCAAACATATATTTCGGCAACGATAACCCAACAACCACAATTCTACTCATAAAAACAATTTTATTCATAAAATACACTGATTACAGAGCCCAAAATTACAACAACGTACACCACAATATCTATATTAATAAACATATCTATTAATGTATGTCTTGTCAAGTCTAGTCAAAATTCATCACAATCGATTAACATATATCAAACCACACACACCACAATTATCCAATAGACTTAGATAATTTGGTTTTCAGGACCTTATCACAAGTAATAATTATTCCTTTTTCAATTTTTTTAACTTAAATATTTTTTTCTTATAAAATTTAACTAATTTCATAAATTCAATCAAATTCATATATAAAATTTTCCTCAAAATCATATGTAGATCACAATTTTACTTTTGACACAACCATTTTATACTCATCCAAACAAATATCTTTTTAGCTAGTCATCGTGTTGCTGGTGGTGGTGGCGTCTAGTAGGTTGTCGCCGCTGTCACAAAAAGGGAGAGATTGTTGGAACCAAGTTGATTTTATACTTAGAGTTTTGATGATAACAAAAGCATTTTATGAGAACAATATATTTGAGTTCAAAGAGTATCAAAGAAGATTGAAATTTATAATTGAAGAAAATCTAAAATAAGATTTGATTCAAATTTATAATTGAAGAAAATCTAAAATAAGATTAGATTCAGATTTATAATTGAAGAAAATCTAAAATAAGATTTGATTCAAATTTATAATTGATGAAAATCTAAAATAAGATTTGATTCATATTTATAATTGAAGAAACTCTTTGACCAAGTTGAAAAGAAGATATGGTCAAGATTTGAAGAAGATTTGATCAACTTTTGAAAAAGATTTGATCAAGTTTTGAAGAAGACTTGAAGACGATTTGATCAAGATTTATCTACAACAAAATATGAATAGAATCAATCTGAAGAATTTACAAACGCAATCTGAACAAAATACAAACATAATCAATCTGAAGAATTTACAATCTCAATCTAAACAAAATACAAACATAATCAATCTGAAGAACTTACAAACTCAATCTGAACAAGATACAATTCAAAATTAAACAAGGACTAAATTGAAACCCAAATTTTAACTATAAATAGATACTCAAGGCTGAAGAAGAAGATTATCGAAAAGTAGAAAAGAGTAGAAGAACTCAAGCTCAAAATTCCAAATTCATCTTAGAGTTCAAAGAGAGAAACCCTTGTTTAGGTTAGAAATATCTTTTGAGTGTTCTTTTCTTAGAGTGTAGAGTTATTATTATTATTATCTGTGTTGTTAGAAGCAAACACTTAAATTTCCAATCTTTTGTATCCAACCCGATTGGGGTTTAGTTCCTTCTTCAATCTGGGGTTGTCAAGTTGTTAGGAGAAGACTTGGCTTGTAGGGTCAATGTGGTTAGTTCCTCAAAAGTCTGGGGTTGTCAGACTGTTTGGGAAGACTGGCTTGGAGGATTAGGTGCTTTGTAATTCAAGGTAATTGAATTAGTAGATTAAAGCCTTCTGAATGAGGGGACTGGATGTAGCCAAGTTAGTGATGAACCAGGATAAATCAATTATGTGTCAAATTATTTATGCTTTCGTTGTTTGCTACCTCTGAATCTGATTGCTTCTTATCCAAGTAATTAATAAAAACCAACCAGCCGCCATCAAATTAGCAAAAAGTTATCAACTTTGTCAAACACAATTCAACCCCCCTTTCTCATGTTTGCCTCTTCAAATGTCCCACCGTTGGACGAATGCTCTTTAGAGTTTCATGTTCAATACCCCACCGTTGAGTATTTTTTAGAATCATGTTGTCTTTTCAAGGAACTGTCGCGACATACTCGCTACTAGGTCAAGGACACCAATGCATGCATGAATGTCATCACCTTAGTTAGTAACAAAATAGGTTACTCAATCCAGAGCATCCAAAACCATTCAATCTTGTACTAAACCAATCTAGTTTAGACACAAAATCATCACGTTAAATAACCACCCGTTACCAATAAAAATATGCAAATTACTTAATCTCATAATATCATTCATAAACATGTAACTCATATAACACATATTTTGAAGATAACACATAAACATAATCAATACATAACATCACAATACATTTATATCACATATGATTCAAGTAGGAAAGTAAATGGTTCCATTAAGGTTCCTACGCATCGGTCTTTGCTCCAAAAAAGTTACATCTTCAAAAATTAATTTACTACTCACTTAATATCATAACTCATCTATCCCTAAATCCTATTGAAGGTTTGGTGCTTGTTTAAGGTTTTTAAGACACACCATTTTTCTATATTTTTAAAAGATATCAATTCTCTCAAATTAGCAAGCACACAAACAAGTAACAATAAAAAGAGATTTTGAGTCTATATTTGGCACAAGTGCTTCATTGCAAATCCAATAAAATACAAAAAAAATGTCATTTTCTAAATATTTGTTTTGGACCAAAATTCTAATATAACAAGCATCAAGGATCCCTACGACTTTCTTAGTTCACTTCCAAAAATTGAACAATAAAATTTAGCAACACTTCAACACAAAATCCATTTTAATTATTACAAAACAAATTAACAATTCTATCATAAAAAATTTCTTTTATAAATTAACACAACATCCACACAATTGTCTCATAAAAATAATAACTTTAACGTTCTAAAAGAAATAACTATAACAACTTTCAACACATTTATTATTTCTGGAAAAATTATTATTTTTAACATCAATAAGATTTCTAAAAATTTCTTCAACACTCAAAATATCACAACATAAAATTTTAACCAAATAAAAATTGAGTTTGTAGCCAATAATTACTTCTATTGATTAAAATACGATCTAACTTTTATAACGACCTCTACTGAATAAAATTTAATTTTTGACATAGATAAACATTTTCTCTAATCAAAATAGGTTTCAATATTAATATCATAAGAAAATCAAGAACATTTCTAAGAAAATAAATTGCATATTACAATTTTGTTTTTAAAACTAAAAATGATTTCTTACACAACAACAACAACAACAACAACAACAACAACAACAACAACAACAACAACAACAACAACAATAATAATAATAATAATAATAATAATAGTAATAATAATAATAATATCAAACATCATTTTCAAAATTATCTATCATCATAAAGTCATTTACTAAAATTCAGTTTTTGATGAGTCACAAAAATAACAACTTTACCACAAAAAGAAAGAGTAAAAATATTAACAAGTCAAATTCAAATGTAGAGATAACATACTAAAATTTGAAGGGAGCAAGTTTCTTGCACAACAGTTGACCACCGAAATAGATTTTTCTATGTTTTTTTTAAATAGTTAAATCGTATCATTATTATAAGTATTTTTTTTCAAATACTTCACATTTTTTAAAAACAATGATTTTCACACAATTTAACAAAATATTCAGTCAAATTAAATAAATCATGTCATATATATACTTTTCAAAATTAATAATTGAATAAAAAATAAAATAATAACAACTACATTATAAATTATTAAAAATAATAAAAATATATTTCACACAGTAATAATAATATGAAAAAAAAAATACAAGTCTTACATCAGTACCCTCTCTAAAAATTAAGGATATTAATGCATGTATGTCGACCAACTTATATATCAAATATCTCTTTAAAAAAACTCTGTTATTTTTTAATAAATTATTGGGTATTTGGGATTGTTGTAATCCAATAATAGATAGGCCCATCAATGTATATCATTTATATTTTACTATAAATAAAGAATTAATGGACTATAATCATTCCAAGAAAAATAAATTAAGAAAATAGTCTTTTAGAATAGCTTGACAATAGTTTCTTCGTCTCTTTCTATGATTTCATATTTCGTACCTCTAAAAGATGGTAATGTCTCTTTCAGTGTATTTCATATTTCATACCTCTAACAAATGGTAAATTATATTGCCACAGTTCATCAGGTTCGACAGTACTTCGTACTACCTTAATCTATATGTCACTTCCTATATTTCCTGTTAATTTATCTGTAACTAACCCTTCCTTTGATTATGCCTTTAATTTAACTCTTGTTTTCCAAAAGTGGTATCTCAGTTTTGGTTACATAGTGAACTCAAACAATTAACACGTTTCAGGTATAGATTAATTGAGTTGCATCTTATAAGGTTTGTATTTTATTATAGAGATATTTTAATAGTTTTCTTTTGATGTTATGATATTTGAATATTGATTTTGTTATATAGTTTGGTGATATTTTTGGAGAAAAATCATGGACGTGATCAAGAAGAGTATGCTGTTATGGAAAGAGAAAATCTTGTGATAAATTCTTCAGTTCAACGGTTTGTCTTTGTTCTATTTCTATCTCATCAAAAAGCTTCAAAATATTGGAATAGTTTAATCTTAGCAAAGACGTAGACATATTAATGGTTTTAAATTGTAGTCTCAAACAAGTCGTAGGTAAGTGCAATTACAATTAGAGATTTTTTAATTAAAACCCGGAGACATTATAGAACAGTTGTTGTTTTAATTTCGATTGCTGTTACAATGTCAATTTTTATATAATATCATAACCTCCTTTTGGCTATGTTACTAATAGATAGGTGGATGTTCTTAACAAAATAAGAATTTAGTTGCTAATTTATCGAAGGGAGTTGTTAGTATTTTTTTATATTAAATGTATTTTATTTGATTTTATTAATATAATTTTATTTTTTAAAATATTTTTATTATTTTTTATTTATTGTTAATTTAATAAATAAAAAATAATAAAAATAATTAAAAAACAAATTTATATTAATAAAATAAAAAATATATTTAATATAAAAAATACATGAAAGTTAATGCAATGAGTAGATGTGTCAAAACAAATAGTATACTAATTTTGTAGATAAATTAACAATTTAATTTTATTGTGTTAACAACCCCTCCTATTTTTCCTCTCGATCTAATGAATAAAAAATTATACTTAATTTTATTGTGTTAACAACCCCTTCTATTTTTCCTATCCATCTAATAAATAAAAAATTATAAAAATAATAATTGCTAAGAATCCCATAACAACATTCAGAGGGAAAATAGGAGAAAGTTGTTAACCCAATAGAATTAAGTTGTCGTAAAGTAGGATGAAATTGTTAAAATAATATAGCACTTTAATTGTTTTGACACATCTAATGCATTAACTTTTTTTTCTATTAAATGTATTTTATTGAATTTTATTAATATAATTTTGTTTTTTTAATTATTTTAATTATTTTTTATTTATTAAATTAATAATTATTAATTTGTTAAAACAAAAAATAGAAAAATTAAACGGTGCATCCCGTGGATGCAATCTCCTCACAGTAGTATACAAAAACTATGTTTGGTCACATAGCAGGGATATGAACTCTTGAAAATGAAAAATAAAATAAAATATTTTGATATATAAATTTAAATGTAGAGTATAATTGAGAGTTTTAAATAAAAAGGGGATATAGATGCAAAATAACCACGTATATAGAAACAAAATAATGTCCACTAGGTAGAGTCTCCAATCTTACCATTCTGAACAAACGAGTTATTTGAGAAAAAAAAAAAGTCCAACTAGGTTTTTCCCCTGCTTTGTTTATGGCTAAAAAGGGTCATAGTTCCCCAAATTATTTTGAAGTTCATAGAAGTATTAAAAGAATTTCAGATAGCCTCTACAAACATTCTTATCAACATTTTATAGATTAAAAAAAAAACCTTAATTGCTTGTAGATATGTAAATTTCTTACCTTCTTTGCAATTATGCAGCTGAGTTAGGACTCATCAGTACATAGTGAACTCAAACAACTAACACGTTTCAGAGATTAATTGAGTTGCATCTTTTATAAGGTTTGTATTTTATTATAGAGATATTTTAATAGTTTTTTTTAATCTTATGATCTTTGAATATTGATTTTGTTATATAGTTTGGTGATATTTTTGGAGAAAAATCATGGAATATGATGAAGAAGATTATGTTCTTGTGGAAAGAGAAAATCCGGTGCTAAATTCTTCACGTAAACGGTTTGTCTCTGTTCTATTTCTATAGACATATTAATAGTTTTAAATTGTAGTCTCTAACAAGTAGTGGCATAGCTTCTTTAACACATAAGATGGTCACAGCCACTCCAAAATTATGTAGAATTGTGATCTGACATATAATTTTAAGAAAATTTTTACAAATAAATTTGATTGAATGTAAAAAAATAGTTAAATTTTATATATAAAAAAATTGAAAAATGAATAATTATTAATTGTGATGGGAAAACTAAATTTTAATATACGATGAATTTCGATAGATATGACATGACATGTTAATAAATTTGCCACCCCAATATTTCTTTTCAAGACGTAGGTAAGTGCAAGTGCAATCGGAGAGATTTTTTAATCAAAACCGGGAGACATTATAGAACAGTTGTTGTTTTAATTTCGATTGATGTTACAATGTCAATATTTATACTGCATGGTCCAGTAACAATTACAATTTTTATATTGTACTAATATTATTACAGTTACCAACTATAATTTAAAACTATATACGTATATCATTATCTCTTATTAGGGTATGTTGATAATAATTAGGTTAAGAAAATAAAATTTAGTTGCTAATTTATTTGATGGATTGTTAAAATAATATAGTACAATATTTTTTTGGCCCATCTATGCATTAACTTTGATGTATTTTTTTATATTAAATATATTTTGTTTGATTTTATTAATATAATTTTGTTTTTAATTTTTTTTATTTATTGTTAATTTAATAAATAAAAATAATAAAAAATGATTTAAAAACAAAATTATATTAATAATATATA
>JBBPBP010000001.1:62370220-62384862 GCA_037974735.1 Cicer chorassanicum
AATATATATATATATATATAATATAAAAAAAAATACATCAAAGTTAATGTGGCTAAGTAGATGTGTTAAAACAAATAACATGCTAATTTTGTAGATAAATTAACAATTTTATTCTATTGTGTTAACATTTCCCTCCTATTTTTCTTCTCAATCTAATAAAAAAAAAAATATTAACAATCTCTTCTATTTTTCACCAACATTATCAAATGTAATTAAATAATCGTTGACAACTCCCTAAAGGAAAAATAGGAGAGAGTTGTTATAACACATTTATTGTTTTGACACATCTATCCAACCGCATTAACTTTTTTTTCTATTAAATGTATTTTGTTTGGTTTTATGAATATAATTTTGTTTTTTATTATTATTTTTTATTTTTTAAATTAACAAATATTCATTTGACAAAATAAAAACTTAAAAGGTGCAATCTCCTCACAACAGCAAACAAAAAAAGATGCTTCAGGTCGCAAGGTCACAGGACGGGGATACGACCTTATGAAGCTGAAAAAAAACATAATATTTTAATATATAAATTTTAGAGTATAATAGAGAGTTTTAAATAAAAAAAGAAGATATAGATGAAAAATAACTCCAAATATGAAAACAAAATTATGTCCACTAGGTTGAGTCTCCAACCTTACCCTTCTGAACAAATGAATTATTTGAGAAGAAAAAAAAGTCCACCTAGGTTTTTCCCCTACTTTGTTTATGGCTAAAAAGGGTCATAGTTCCCCAAATTATTTTGAAGCTCATAGAAGTATTAAAAGAATTTCAGATGGCCTCTACAAACATTATTATCAACATTTTATAGATTAAAAAAAAAAAAAAACCTTAATTGCTTGTAGATATGTAAATTTCGTACCTTCTTTGGAATTATGCAGCTGAGTTAGGACTCATCAATACATCTTAGTCACTTATATATGGTCCACTACATCTTTCTAGTTTTGAATTTTTTCTATGGTTTGATATATACATCATACTTGTTTAATTGAACATGTGTTTATTTTGTTGCTATCATTAAATTTCCTTTATCATAACCAATAGAAGGGTGGCTGGTCCTACAAGAAAATCAACCAAAGGAGGATGGACACCGAATGAGGTAAAAACCTTCAAATTATTCAATTCATAAAGTTACTTATTTGCCAAGAAACTATTTAACCAAAGAAAAATTTCTTGCAAATGCATATCTATATATCTAGTCATGGATCTCACTTTGTCTTGTTTTCTTATTTACAGGATAAACTTTTGGTTGATGCAGTGAAAAAGTTTAATGGAAGAAGTTGGAAAAGGATAGGTGCGTATAAGTTTATTAATTTTCATATTGTCTTAGTACAAACTCATTAATTAAATGACCAAATTATACTTTGCAGCTTCATCTCTTAGTGGCAGAACAGATATTCAATGTTTGCATCGTTGGCAAAAGGTTCTTAATCCTGATCTTATAAAAGGACCTTGGACCGAACAGGTGAAATGCAAATTAAATTATATCTATTTAATTTCTATTAAATTCAAATATTTTAATTAACTAATGAATTTGGAGTTTGCAGGAAGATAATCTACTAAGTGAGCTTGTCATGATAAATGGGAAAAAAGATTGGTCTACTATATCAAAATCTCTTCCAGGTCGCATAGGAAAGCAATGTAGAGAAAGGTAAATCTTTTCTTATAATTCCATTCTTTGCATTTGAAATTTAGTTTTTGTATAAAGTGAAAATTGTTTTTCTAATCTAATAGTTGTTTTTGAGTAAAATAAACTATTTTTTTATTATAATTTTTTAAAAAAAAAAAAACTGAAAATTAGAAGTAACAATTTTTTTTCTTTTGTTTCAGATGGCATAACCATTTAAATCCAGATATAAAAAGAACTGCATGGACCAAAGAAGAGGAGTTGATTCTTATAAATAATCACCAAATATATGGGAATAGATGGGCTGAAATAGCCAAATCTCTGCCTGGAAGGTATTATGTTTTCCTTGGAGTTGGAATCACTTGAACTTGAAAAGTGCATTATTCATTAATGTTAAGATTAAAAACATTTAATTTTTTTTATTAATGATCAATCATAATCATCAGATCATTAAAAAAGATTGATTTTATTCATAATTACATTTAAAGTTGTACACGTAAATGGTTGTAAATATTGTATCATTGAAAGTGTGAAATATTTTATACTAGTAATATATGTTAATAATATTAATCTCTTAATGTTATATATTTATATTTTCTTTTAATATTTTGTTTTTGGAAAATTTGAACAGGAGTGAAAACACTATCAAGAACCATTGGAACTGCCATCTAAAGAAAAGGGTTGATCAATTAAATGACTCTATGAATACCAAGATAGACAAACAATCTTTGGAATCAAATACTGATGATGATAAAGCTACCTCAAATAAAACAAGTATTGAATCTTGTGAAGGTCAAATCAATGGGATGAATGTTGATACTCCTCAAAGCATATACAATGATACAACATTTGATGATATGAACATTGGTCTTTTAGCAACACCCAAGACTTCAATAACTAATTCCATTTGTGATAAAAAGCCATCAAATTCTATAGAAGAAACACGTGATAGTAGTCCGAGCCTACAAGATATTTTTAGGACATTTAGGAATGCTGCAATGAAATTTAAAAACATTCCAGCTATCCTACGACGCAAAAAAATGTAATTAATATTAGGAAAAATTTAAGTCTTTTATTAGAAATAGATGATAGAATTTCAAAAGGCTTTATAAATTTTGACACTCCAGTATAAAAATTTAAGGATGAGGAAGGATGAGATTGATTTTTAATTTCTTTCTTTTTTAGAATCGTTTCTAATTCTTTTGTTACTAAATTTAGTAATAAAGTTTGAGACCAATTTATTTATTTTTTGTTAATTTACTTTCGACGTGAGATTATGTATTTTCTCGTAATTATTACTTAGTTAGCGTCATACGAAACTTGTTAGTGAGACTCATCTATTTGTTCTGTAATTATTAATAAATTTTTTTGGTGAATATATGTTATATAAATATTTACTTACTGTGTTTATTTATTTAGTTTTAAAGTCCAATACTAAAATTATTTTATCTTTATTGGACAGTCTTGTTCTACTTTATGCGATCCAAAAATTTGTTACCAATGTGAATAGACTAACCGGTACCACGGTTTTTATGGGTACGAAAAATTATTTGAATTTGATTTATTAATGTGACATATATATTTTTATTTATTATTGATGTATTGTTATAATTTAATTGTTAATTTTATTTGAGGATTTGTTGTTAATTTGGTCGATTTATGTATTTTGTAAATGTATTTTAAGTATTATATGATATGTAATGATAGAATTTTATGATTTTTAACATACTCAAGTATTTAAATTTTATTTATTTATTTTTTAAAAAAATATTTATGATCTGACAACCGAACTCAAACCAACTGTTCATAATTAAGTTGGTTTAGTCCGAATTTGATGTAAAAATAATGGATTAAAAACTTAACCGAATCTAATAAAAATTGATTTGTTTGAGTATTAGTTTTGATCAAAATGACCTAGCCCAAGAGGTGTGCACTCCAAAATCTTTAAACTTTCCTCCACTAAACAACCCTAAATACTTTTGTTTAATTATATTTTTGGTCAAACTTCTCTAAACTGAACTATTTACCTTTTTAATCACTTTAATTTTTATTAACGAAATCAAGTCAAAGATTTAATAAATTCAAAATTTTAATCAAAAATAATTATATTTGTTTGATTTTATTTTTTCGGATTAGAGTCTAAAGATTATGAATTTACATCATTTAAAATCGATTATATTTTATTTCATACTAAATCCGTCATGTGGATTTTTTACATATATATCCTCTTTTTTTTTTTTAAACTAACCAACATATCCCACATTGAAATTTATATACCAAAATATCCTACTTTTTTTTACCTTCAAAAGGTCGCATCGTGACCAGATGATGATTTTTATAGGTCGCGGTGCGACCATTTATTACCTTTTTTATTATTTATTTTTACAAATGAATAATTGTTAATTTAATAAATAAAAAATAATAAAAATATTTATAAAAAAATTATATTAATAAAATCAAACAAAATACATCTGAAAAAAATACATCAAAGTTAATGCAGTTGAATAGATGTGCCAAAATAAATAAATACTATATTATTTTAACAATTCATCTTATAATTCCTATTGTGCATAAATCCTATATTATTTTAACAACTCCATTTTATTTTGTAAATTATTTTAACAACTCCCTTTTATTTTGCAAATAAAATAGCAACTTATTTCTATTTTACAAATAAAAATGATTTACTTTTTATTATTATTATTTTTTATTTATTAGATCCGAAAATATAGGAGAGTAGGATCTAATAAATTAAAAATAATAAAAATAATTTACTTTTATTATTATTATTATTTATTAGATCCAAAAATATAGGAGAGTTGCTAACAAAATAGATTTAAGTTGCTAAAATTTAGGAGGGAGTTGTTAAAATAATATAAAAGGTTATTTATTTTGGCACATCTACTCGCATTAACTTTTGATATTTTTTTTCTTTCTATTAGATATATTTTGTTTGATTTTATTAATATAATTTTTTTTTTATGATTTTTTATTTATTAAATTAATAATTATTTCTTTGTAATATTAAAAAATTAAAAAGTAACAGATGATTGCATCCCCGAGATATGACCTGCATAACAAAATCATTTGTGGTCGTAGGCAAAGATCCGACCTAAACAAAATAGAACATTTTGGTATATATATTTCAATGTAGATATATTAGTCATTTTTTAAAAAAGAGGATATATATATATGTAAAAAATCTCAGTAATGTTATCTTAAAAAAAAAATTATTGTATTTAAGTATTTTTTGTATTATATATTATTTTTTTCATTGTAGTTTATGTATATATTTTAATTGTATAGAAAAATTAGTGTTTAATTTTTAATTTTAAATTGAATTTAACTCATTTTTACAAAATCGGTTTGCAAAATAAATGATGCTTCTCTTTGTAAAATATTATAAAATTTTATCTTTTATCGATGTGAGATTTTGATTTTTTTTAATATTTAAAAAATAATAGATTTTTTAAAATAAGTGTTTTGATTTTTAAAAATATTAACCCCATTGAACTAAAATCAGTCAACTTTCATGTTTTTCCCTTTAATAAAAATTGAACCAGATCGTAACTCCATATCTCCCAAATATACGTGGTCTCTTAGTATGATTTCCGCTTTCCTTTGTGTTTACAATTTTTTGGACTTATTTGCAACTTAATTTCAATATACGATAAGAGATTATATTTCCTAAATAAGATTATATTTAATTTATTAGCAAAATTTCTAAAACTTCGACACTCTCAAAAAAAAAAAAAAAAGTCAAAGTTTCGTCACCGCCTCTACCAGTTATTTCTAAATAACTTATCCGTGGCTAGATAAATTAATTGAAAATATAAGCTCAATATGTCTCCCTCACATCAACTCGACCCGACTTCTTAAACTGAAGACAGTCAATTAGAGTTTTTGACCGCAACATTTAGACCTAGCAGCATCGGCTCCTAGGAGACGATCCCATTGAATCCGCTTGCTTTGATTTGGGAACAATCCTGAATGATCATGGAACATAATCGTCGTCTTAGTGCTGTGGAGTATCGACAACCAATCACCCCATGGTGGCAACATTCTAGAAGACATTGGAATTCACTAAAGGTTTTGTGAAACGACGTTGTCACGAAGTTTCGCCTAGAAGAAGAGTTGGGAGGTCACTGACTCTAGAAGATAGGAGACGTTCCTTGCGATAGTCATTAGATCGAAGACACCACATAAGGTCCTATGAGGACTCCCTATCTAGGTAGATGTGCCAACTTCAACATCACTCATGATCAAGGTCACGTTCTGTATCGTCCTTAGCTTGCGCGACTTGTCGAAAACCACACGGATCTCGCGAGTCTCGGGGACCCTTCACAACAAGGATCAGGGCCCTCTAGAATACCAAGGGAGCTGGAGAAAACCCGTCACATGGACTGATACAATGGGACCACCGATCCCGACAAACACATCGAAAACGTCAAAGCCATCATTGATTACCTAAGGGTGGAATAAACCATTAAATGTCGTCTCTTCACCCTCACATTGAAAGACTTCACCCTCACATTGAAAGAAAGTGTGAGGACCTAGTTTAAGGATGAATTTTGCAAGCAATTCGCCACTCAATACACGGTGTTCCGTAAACAACCCATGACGATCGATACTCTATCGATGATTGTCCAGGGAAGAGATTAACCCCTCCAGAACTACATCAAACGCTTCAACAAAAAAGTCGTATTCGTCAAAAAGGTGAATAACAACATTAAGATGTACTTAATGAATAAAGGCATCCTCAAGGGAAGGTGCTTCATTGACGACATTGGGTTGAAAATTCCTAGGACCCTGAACGACTTCCTCGCCCAGGCACAAACCTACATCCAAAACAAAGAAGAAATCCACGTGCCGATAGATACGCATGGGCAGGTCAGACACGGACAACAAGAACTTAACTGCTACCACCTCACGACGATCTCTAGTCGAACGCAAAATTCGATGAATCGAGGGAACCGGCTTGGTCAATACCTCGCTTATACCCCTCTAAACGCATCTAGGGAACATATATTGACCAAGTGTGCTAATTTAGAATTTAAGGAAAGGGGAATCCATTTCCCTCAACATGTCCCTCCTAGACCAGGGGTTGACAAGAACAAGTACTACCACTTCCATGAGTGTATTGGATACAACACTGATGATTGCATCCACCCGAAGAACACCATCAAACTTCTCATCCAAAAACCATTCGAGAACGCAACTCCTCCCTAGCACAGAGAAAACCAGAGTCCTCGCGCCTTACAAATAACACGCTAACTAGCGTCGTCCACAAAGACAAAGATGGTTCGTAAAGACTTCCAATTGTTAGGTGCATCAGATGAGGGATTCCTCAAAGCATGACTTTCCCGACGATGATGCCCATCAATCATGCTTTTACCTCGTGTGAGAACTTTGCCACCACCCTTGTCATATTAGGTTGATACTCAAATACTAATTTCTCTTGTATTGGTTATGTCAAGAGAAAACTAGAGGACATGACCTCAAAAACCCCCGCACAGAGTCACAGTTAGCAAGGAGAGATCCTGACCCCCTTTATCTTTTTACATAAAGAAATCATTGGAGGGATAACAAACTCCCAAATCCCACTGCTGGTACATGTGTTCATGGCCAACTTCGAAGTTTGAAGGGTCCTAATCGACCAAGGGAGTTCATGTGACATCATGTACTTCGAGTTGTTTGACACCCTCCGTCTTACCAAACTCAATTTGCTGCCTTCCGTAGGACCTGATTTATGAGGCTTCAAAAGGTCAACCACCACCCCTTGGGGCTATGTCAAGCTACTCGTAACTTTAGAAGAATACAACTCTAGGAAAACAGTAAAGACTCAATTGCTAGTTATCGATAACAAGTCGATCTACAACTGCATAATCGATCATCCGACCATGGTTGAGTTAGGCACAATCTATTCAATTGTCCACCTGAAAACCAGAGAGGTAGCTACTATGCACGTTAACATAGAAGCAACGATAATATGCTTCATAGCGTCGCTCAAAAGTCAAGGGATAACATGAAGTCTACACAACCGAACAAGAAAGGAAGCCAAGTCCTCACCATCATCAATCTGATTGCCATGGAACTTGATGCAAGACGTAATGAGTTGCAGATAGAATATGACACTGCTACTACTGGAAAGTCAATGAAGACGCCTACCTCGACCAAAGAATTTACCCTAATCTCGATAGGAGACATTCCGAGAAGGGCCATAAGGTTCAGAGTAGGTGTACCTGATAAGGCCAAGGGAAGCTGGTCACTTGCCTGAAGGAGTATGTCGACATCTTCGCATGAATTGCTAATGAGATACCCGACATAGATCTTGAAGTCGCTTGCCACAAGCTAACTGTACACCCGAATGCTTAATCAGTCGTCCAGGGACGCCACAAACAATCTCCAAAGACGGTTACCTGTTGCAAATTTTATTTCTAAAGCTAAGTATACCATTTGGCTCTCCAATGTTGTACTCGTAAAAAAATATAATAATAAGTGACATCTTTGTTGACTATATCGATCTTAATAAAACATGTCCCAAAGACGTGTACCTTCTTCCCAATATTGATACCCTAGTCGACAATTCATATGGATTCAAACTGCTTTCGTTTATGGACGTTTATTCCAGATACAATTTAATCCACATGTATCCCAAAGACCGTGAAAAGACAATCTTCATGACCGAGTCAGGAAATTATTTCTACAACATAATGCCTTTTGAACTCAAGAACGTTGGTTCCACATATCAGCGCATGATGAACAAAATGTTCAAAAACCAAATAGGGAAAATGCAAGAAGTGTATATGGAAAACATGATAGTCAAGTTCAAAGAAGAAACCGATCATGCGTCCCATCTCCATGAAGTCTTTAAAGAAGTTAGAAAGCAAAATATGAGATTGAATCCTGAGAAATTTGCTTTCGAAGTACGTGTCGGGAAATTCTTGGGATTCTACCTAACTGAACAAAGAATCAAAGCCAACTCAGATAAATGTAAAGTATTCATGATGACTCTTCATCATAAGCATATTTTTCATTGAAATGTTTATGTTCTTATTTCCTTGATTAAGTAGAGATTTTTCGTAGTTTTGCGTTGTTTCTTTGTTTTGGTGCAGTGCTGAATTTTGGTGAGAAATCAACATGACCTATGTGGAGTATTTCAGTCATATCTGGAGTTGTAGATGTCCAATTGAAGTCAAACCAAGTGCAAATGAAAGCTAAGATCCACAACTACAACTTTCATGAAGACATTGGAACCAAATTCGAACTCAAAAGAGGAGAAAAATACAGTATACGTCAAACAAAAGAGGTTTTGCGCCTGAAGCGCAAAACCCGCGCCCAGGGCGCATTTTGACATTCCTGACACTGTTCAATTGCGCCTAAAGGGCAAATTATGCGCATGGGGCACGTGGCGCGCTACTGAATGGATAAAAACGCGTTTTTCTCACTTTCTAGGGATTTTTTTGGCTATTGAGAAGTTTGGAGAGTTGTGCCCTAGCAAAGAAACTCAGTGACGGCTATTTCTAACACCATTGGAGCAGTTTTATCAAGAATCATTCATGAATCTTTCTTGTAATTCTTATCTAATCTCTATCTTTTCTATCTCTACCATGAGTAACTAAACTGTTAGGGATGAGTGAAACAAGATGAAACCCTTATTTTTTCTGATTTGATTTCTAGTTATATGAACGAGTTTATTGAATTATTTTTCTCATCTCTGTGCTTAATGCTTTTTATTGCTTGATCAACTTTAAAATGTTTTACGATTTGTATTTTGAAACAGAAGTGGACTTTACGAATGCTTGAGATGAGAAATTCATGATATTGTAGTCTAAGGATAGATGCAAGTCATGAAACCAATTGAATTATTTGCAGAGGTAATAGTTTAATAAGAAATTTCTTGTACCGATAAAGACTAATTCTAATCTTAAATCCACTAAGGAATCAGGGGTTACTTTGGAATTAAATGTTCTGTCACTAAGACATTAGGGCAAGAATAATAAAGAGAATTCGGTAATAATTCAATAAAGGAATTTAATAACTAGGATCAAATTAGAAACCAAGGTTGGATTCGAAGTGAAACTCATCCTTGACATTTTTCTTATTATAAAGGATCAATTTTATTACCGTTGTTAATTTTAAATATTATTTCAATGAATTCGGAAACTTTTTGTTCAATTTTAGTAATTAAACATAATTCGATAGTAAAACCAATCCTTGAGTTCGACACTCGGCACTACCGTTTTAATTATTACTTGCAACGATTCAGTACACTTACTGAAACTCTATCAATTCACAGCAATGCCGACACCAGATTCCAAAAGCAAAAAACCAGTCCTCAATGGCATGCTTGCAGCCTTATTAAGATTCATAGCTAAATCTGCACAACATGCCTATGACCTCACATTAACCTGATTGAAAATTTCCTTTCTCAACCACCTGTTCTATCTCGACCGATCGTCGGAGAAACACTTTCTTTATACATGGTCGTCTTATCAAAAGCAGTACGAAAAAATTTAATATGATAAACGACTGAATGATAGAGACTTGTCTACTTCATCAACTAGGCGCTACAAGGCCCTGAGTTAAGATATCAACGATTGGAAAAAGTCGCTTTAGCACTACTCATTGCAGTCAAAAGACTAAGACAATATTTTTTAGCTCGTCTGGTCATGATTAGAACAGGGCAGCCGATTAAACAAATCCTTTATAGACCAGATCTCGCGAGAAGAATGACGAAATGGTCATTGGAGCTCTTGGAGATCGATATCACCTTTGAGTTGAGGGAAGCCATAAAAGCCTAGATCCTCGTCGATTCATCACATAAATGACCCATGTGTCATCTGAACCAAGGATCAAGTGGACCATCTTCGTTGATGGGTCCTCCAATACTAAAGGAAATGGAGCCGGCGTACTCCTTGAAAATGATGAATGTCTAGCCGTCTAAGCATCCCTTACCTTTTCATTCCCAACATCTAATAATCAAGCGGAATATGAGGCATGTGTCGTTGGATTACACTTGGCGCATGAATTTGGTGCTTCTGAGGTCACGTTGAACACATATTCATAACTTGTCGTCTCCCAAATCAAATGAGATTACAAAAAAAAGACCAAACTCTGCAAAGGCATCTCAATGAGGTGAAAAAGATAATGGTCAAATTCAAAAAAATTACGGTTCAACATATCCCTCGTGAACAAAACACGAGAGTCGACGTTTCATCAAAATTAGCTAGCTTGAGAGGCAAGGGAGGCAACAAATCTATCATTAAAATGTTCATACATTATCCAAGTATAGGAGAATATGTGATGACAATTGAGTTAGAAGAAACCATTCAAGAACACAATTGGATGACAACAATAACCGAGTACAAATACTACCCCCCGACAAGACTGAGGCGGCCAAGGTAAAACGCCAAACTTGTTCTTACTCACTTATTGTCGAAACCCTGTATAGAAGGGGATTGTCATACCCTCGTTGAAATGTCTAGTCGATGAAGACACCGACTATGTACTCAAAGAAATGCACGAAGGCATATATGGACACCACCTATGAGCCATAAATCTTTTCAAAGGGGTCTTACGTGTCGGATACTACTGGCCAACCATCTATGAAGACGCCAAAACATACATCTAGAAATGCAACAAATGCCAGCGCTATGGGGACCACCACTTAGCGTCTTCGGTCGAGCTCACCAGACTCACCTCACCATGGCCCTTCGCGTAGTGGGGAATGGATATACTCGGACCTTTAACACTGGTACTGGGACTACAAAAATTCCTACTAGTAGTCTTCGATTACTTCACCAAATGGATCGAAGCAAAACCATTAACAAGAACCACATGAGCTAACGTAACAATGTTTTTTAAGAAAAACATATTGACCAGATTTTACATCCTTCAGATTATCATAACAGACAACGGTACATAGTTCGCCGACAAAAACTTCCAATACCTCCTAGTAGAACTCGGAATAAAACAACGTTTCACGTCCGTCGAACATCCTTTAACGAATGGACAAGTGGAAGCCACTAACCGCATCATCCTTTGATGGTTAAAGAAAAGGTTAGACGATGCGAAGGGGAGATGGAGCAATTAACTCCCCACAGTCTTGTGGGCCTACCGAACGACACCCCATTCCACCACGAGTGAAACCCCGTTCTGACTAACATACAAAACTGAGGAATTCGTCCCTATCGAACATAAAGAATTGAGAAGAAGACAATGAATTTAACATCCAAATCCTTCGAAGTGAAAAAGTCAAAAAGAGAGACATTGTGCCAGCACACAGCCGGTACAGTGGAGCAATAAGACTGTCACCGATCACCACCGCATCAGTAAAATATAAAAATATGCTAACCTATAGTTAGCTCAAGAACACTATATTCCCATCTACGACGGAGAAAATGACCTCTGCCCCATTGAAAACCAAGGCCCATGGCGGCATAGAGGTTCACCCACCACCATGGGGCCACCACCAACCACCACGGACTACCATGAAAACCTAGAAAAACACAACTTTGAAAAACACAAAAAAAGGAAGCACGACAAGAAGGAATACCAGGTATGTAGTTAGAGCTTTGAAGTGGTAAATACACCGGAAACAGAGAACAAGCATCACAGACACAAAAATAGAAAATGGAGAAGGATCTCATAGAAACCAAGGAGAAACAAAGAGAGAGATGAATGAAATGGAAACCCCTCCACAAAAAACTCTTTATATACCTTAATCGATCCAACAATGGGAATTTAAAAGGCACAAATCAACGGGCACGACCACGTCTCATAATAACAACTAAATAGTCATAGGCACTCGAGTGCTTACGCCTATAGAAGACACATGTCACAAAAAGAAGACTAAATGGTGTCACCTCATATCATTTCACAAATCACCCACGTCCCCTCAACTGACAAATTAAAATAAACGACTATTAATCCTTATAAATAGGTGAACTTCCAATGTTGGGCACGTTCCTGTTCAACAAAAGATCAACTATTATAAATATCTCTCCACAGATGCCTTTCTAATGTGTTAATTGTAAAGCTAGTCAGACCACCTCAAACATGACAGGTGTGTGTATGTGTGTGTGTATATATATATATCATAGGCAACAACGAAATATATATATATATCATAGGCAACAACGAAGGATCCCATTCTCTACAAACAAAAAATCTCCAAACCACAACCAATATCGAGCGCAGTTTGAACAATCAAGTCAATTACAAAATTCAGTTGAACATCTTCCACAATGAATGTGTTTCCCTGTGTCGAAAAACCTCTTTATACAACTTCTCAAGTCATTGTCTCGTCCCTTCGACAAACAACTTGGGGGGCAACTATTTCGGACTGGCCCAAGCCCAATCGTCTCCTCACACCAACCCGCTCCAACTTCCTAACATGAAGGCAGCCGACTTGGAATATACACATTATTTTCTCACCATACACCTTTTGCTCCTTGAATCAATACTTACTTGAACGTCAAAGTGTTTGCAGTTACCATCCCTTCGTCGAAATCCAGACCTTCCTCCAATTCATAAAACAAACCTTCGTCTCATATCCAATTCAAATCAATAGTAATTCAAAGTTTCAATATAAACAATCTTTTAAAAAGTGATAGCAACATTTACCTGATTGAAGTGTCAACTTGTCATGTCTATGGGTTGTTTATTTGAATGGTAGCATTGTGATTTTGTCTCCGTTCAAATGATTTAAAGTTAAACTATGACTTTATCAATCTCACTTGTTTAATTTAATACTATAATTATTTTCTCTGTTTTTAATTACAAACATGTTTTAAAAAAGTGTCTTTAAATATAAATACATTTTTTAATTATTAAGTTATTTATTATTTTTTAAATACATCCATTATTAATTTTATTAATTTATTAAATAAAAAATATTATTAATTAATAAGTTTTAAAAATAAAAAGGCAAATTAAATAATATTTCTATATAAAAAATACTTTAAAAACATTTATACATAAAATTAAAATATTATAATTAATATCTACTGTTTTATAGTATAAGTAAAAAAAATAAGGAGAGTTCAAATATGCATAGTCCTAATTTTATTTTTTCAATTAAATACATAACCCGCCGTCCCTGCAGTTTGTTGAATATTCTCTATACTTTTTAGCCAAAGAAAACATAGTTCAACGAAGACAAGTTGAAACATGAACAACCGACTAATAAGCTAAGCTGGGCGATGTGGATTACCTAACACGTGACACGTGTAAAGTGCTTACGCGAACGCGATTCCTACTTTTCGTACAGTCCAATTCTACGAGCGAAAAAGAGTCAGCAAGACAAAAAAGTACTACTGGTAGTTTCCACTTACCCCGTTGCGAACAAAACGATACCAAAATTCAAATCAACGACATTTCCTACCTGTCGTTTGCCCTTCCAAGAAAATCGCTTATTCTCCGTTATGTATACTACATCTCTCAAATATAAATAAAAATAAAAAAATAAAAAATGAATTTTGTTATGAATTTGTCGAAAAAAAGTTTGATCAATTCATCTTAATATACAAATAAATATTTGATATTTATGAGTTTTATTTTTATGACAACTACCTTTTTTTATAGTCGATTGTTAGTAATTACTATTATAATTTAACGAAAAGATTATTTATTAGCAGTATAGATCGAAATTTGGACATCTTTTAAGAAGCTCTTGTCACGTCTCAATTCACTGCTAGACTACGTATTATAGAACGAACAAAAACCTATTGATTTATGTGAAAAAAAATATAGAAAATTAAATGTGTAAAAAGTAAAAATGCAAAATGATTGAACTATAAAATATATATTTTGTACATGAAAACGTCCAATCAAATTCTTACTCTCTTTAGAATTAAATATAAATAAAAAAATATTTATAAAATTAATATATTTGAGAAAAAAAAGATAAAATACATTTTTAAAAATATTTATCTTATTTATATTTTTTATAGAAGGGTAGTTATATTTACTTATACAAGTATCGATATAATAATTATAATAATAATATTTT
>JBBPBP010000001.1:62385049-62416107 GCA_037974735.1 Cicer chorassanicum
CTTCCACTTTATATTAAATATCACATTTGTACTGTTTTCGGTTTAAAAATAATAGTCACTTTAAAATATTAATGAAACATTTACTATCTCTATTATATAATAATGGAATTACTTGATCATTTTATATATTAAAAAATATATAAATAAAAAATAATACAATTTTTATTAAATTATCATTAATCATTTATTTTAGGACAATTTTGTTGTTGCAAATGAGTCACTTACAAGATAGAGAGTATTATTTTTTCTATTGATATATCTTAATTTATTGAATTTAACTCTATTTAACTAGTCCATTAACTATAATTAATAAAAATGTGTTTTAAATGATATTCATCTTAAAGATTAATAGATATATTCTGTCGTGTAAAACTATTTTACATAAATATTTAATCCCAATCATTCAGCAGTTATTATCTTATACAATTACAAAAATACAATTAAATATTAAAATCAATCTCTAATTAATCGTTGATGTAAAAAAATAGTTTATAGTCTATTTTCTCATAATTTTATCGTTGAAATCAATGTAATTAATATTTCTTTTAAGAAAGGAAGAAAACTCAAATGTTGAAAACATGACATTTAATTTATGACAGACGGTAATTAAATTTTTGATAAAGTCGATCGGTTATAATTATTGTCTCGGTAATCATTTAATATAAGAAAATTAATTTCATTATTATGTCATAATTACTATCTGTTGATATTCATTACTTTTCTTGCGACTCTTTCTCACAAACCACAGTTTGTTTATTGTCCAATCAGTTACTCATCCTTCTCTAAAGCCTCAGGTAATAACGCTCTCTCACTCTTCTCCGATTCTTCACCCCAAGCGATAAATCTCAATTTCAATTTCGAACTATTCGTTTCCAATTATAATCAAAATTCATAAATTTTCACTGCGTTTATTGTTCTCTGTTCATTCATTGAATTTCATTCCTCGTGTTCATTTTCTAAATTTTGATGTGAAATTTCATCATCATTTACGTTGGATGTATTTTAGTTGATAATACTATATCGTTTTTGCCTTGCATTTCAAGGATTAATGCATTTTTTTACTATTTATCATCATCGTTATTTTCATCACTTTACTTGTAATCGATGTGAATTTTTCTTCATCGCAGTTAATTTCTCTATTTTTGTTCTTAAGTTAAATTTTTGTGTGTGTGTGTGTGTGTTTTTTTTTTTTGTTTCAAAGAGTTTATTGGTGAAACACGCCAAATTTGAGTTGAGAAATGAAATGACCCTACTGTAAGTGGGTGTCCTAAGGTGTTTGTTCCAAAAGTGTCCATTTATGGATATTAGTAGTGGGACTAGCTGAAAATAGAACCTTAGATTAAGAGTTACTACCTTTGGAATGAAAAATAAACGAAAAGTTGATGTGTGTCCGTAAGACCTAGCTCAACTGACAATATCGATATTGTTAGACTAAATATTTTCCGTGCTGACCCGGGTTCGAACCAAGATCTCCACTTTGTGTGTGTTATGTACTGATGGTGCTTGTTATTTCGTCTACAGAACTAAAAAGTTGATGTATTTGATCTTAATTTTAAACCAAATAGATCAGCTTTTCAAATATCAATTTTGTTATTATTTAATTCTGGAAGGAGTATTCTACTAGACTTAAGTTTGATTCTATGATTAACGTTTTTTTGGGGTTCTTGGATTTTCCTGATTAACTTTCACTAAATCCCTCTCACTAATGTCTTCTTGACACATAAATGATGGTCGGCTTAGCATGTTACTGAGTTATTATGGATGGGTTATTTGATTTTCCTCTAGACCTGCCTGAGACCAACGATTAATATACAGTTTCTCATTATATTTACTTGTGGCTTTATACACTTTAATTCAAAAGCCAGGTTCATTCACTTTTTTTTTTCTGCATGCTTTTCTTGTTGGATATTTCCAGTGCATTGTTAGGAACAGTATATGTTTCAATGACATTGATTTACGAGGTGTTTGGTGATGGTATTTTGGGATGGAATTATAGTATACCAGAGTATTATGGATGTAGGGGAAGAAGAAGTCCCTGCCTTTGGCATTAAAATTAAAATTAGTTTAGAATATGCTTGTAGTGTCTTCTTGCTTCTTAAGGATCCTAGATGTGAAGGTCGAACTCCCTTTAAAAACTTAAATCATTAGGTGAATGCAAAAGAACAGTTTTATATATGTCATTTTCTCTCACAGGAAATACCATTTGGTTTGAAGCAGGGACAATGCTTAGGTCCACCCTATTTTGTGCTTGAACTTAACCTTTTATTTAATAGGATATTATAATGGGTGGCAAAGATCAAACTCCTGAACACTCGGTCAATGTCTAATGGAAGCAGTGATAATGTACACGTTCATTCTAAATTTCTAACCACCTGCTGAAACTCAACCTTTATATAGAGGAATGAGGGGATCAAGAATTGAACTTTAAAACACATGGTCATAAAGGCTCCAGTATCATGTCCCAAAAGCTTTTGTTTAGTTGTTCGGTGAAGACCAGTGAATATTTTTACATCTCACATACAAAATTATAATTTGCATAGTCTCATTTATATTTGAGATATTTAATTTAATAATCTCAGAGTTGTTTTGTGCAACATGCTTACTAGCAAGCATTGCACTACTCTGCTGTTCTCTGTATTTTAGTCGAACTCTTTTCTCCATTCATCAACTTGTTATAATACTGTTGAAAAACTTGAGAGTTCACAACGCTTTTTATTCTCTGGATGCCATAAACTGCATTTTTTTAATTGAATATTGTTTTGGTTCTTTCTTAGTGATTTTCTAATATGTGTTATTACTTATCAATGACTTTCTTGGTTCTTGATTTGGTGCAAATATATATGTTACAAAGTAGTCACTCTGCCATATCTGTACATTTGTTCTTAAATTAATTGTACCCGTTATTTCATGTTGTAGTGTGCCCGTCAGAATGGGGTTGGGGAACCTATACAGAAGACGTATTAGAGTATTTACAATGGCCATAGTAGTATACCTAGATTATAAGGTGAGCTACGTTTGTTGCTCAGATTTTATTTTATTAAAAAATAAATCTATTGAACTTCTTACTTTCTTGTATTTGTGTTTGTAGGGTGTACAACAACGAGAGAAATGGACTAGCAAATCTAAACAACATGTACTGTGGGAGAAGGCTCATGAGAGGAATGCTAAAAGAATTTTGAAATTGATAATAGAGATGGAAGGCTTGTGGGTGAAACTTGGGCAATATATGTCAACGCGTGCTGATGTTCTTCCTGCACCTTATATAAATATTTTGAAGCAGTTGCAGGACTCCCTTCCTCCTCGACCCTTGGAAGAGGTTTTCTAAAAAATTTCGATTTAAACAATTACTAGTATGTAGTTAAAGGAAAAAATGCTTTTGGGGGATGATTTACATGATAAGGTTTCAAAAAAAAAATCCCTCATATTTTTTAGCATTAGAAATGATTTTTGTTTTTTACCTGGCTAGTATAAGATTTGACTGCATATTTTACTGTTAGCCAAATTCACACTTCTTCTGTTGAAAATGAAATTCACAATCCATGAACAAGAATAAGGGCTATCATATGCTAACCTACATGAGAATTTCATATTTTTCTTGAGTTGCCACCACTACAGACTTCTCAATGTAGTTTTTATATTTGAAGGTCTATGGCACCATACAGAAAGAGTTGGGAAAATCAATGGATGAGCTCTTTTCGGATTTTGTCAATAATCCTTTGGCAACAGCATCAGTAAGATCATGAAGATATTTTTGCTGCTAGATGAATTTTTTTAAACTTCAGTTAAGAATCTCTTTAATTAAATGTATTTCCTTGAGTGAGTTGATTCATTTGAATCTAAGCTGCACATTTTAAACAGATAGCCCAAGTCCACCGTGCAACTCTGCTCAATGGACAGGAAGTGGTTGTCAAAGTTCAACATGATGGCATCAATACTGTCATACTGGAGGTTTTGCTTGTTTTATCCTTCGAGATATATGGATATTAAGGTCACTGGAGGCTTTCAAATAATTTTTTGACCTACATTGTTTTCAGGACTTAAAAAATGCAAAGTCAATTGTTGACTGGATTGCATGGGCTGAGCCACAATACAACTTCAATCCTATGATTGATGAATGGTGCAAAGAAGCTCCAAAAGAACTTGACTTCAATCTTGAAGCCGGTAACTTTCTGGTCTTTTCCAAATTATTATGTTGTAAAACCAAATTTGTTCCTGAATATGTCTTCGGTATATTTTGTTGGGGCTAGTTGCTTGGATTTTCAAGACTTTTTGTTTACCTAGTTCAGTCAAGGTTGGAAATGTCTTTGCGTGTTCTCCGTCATTGGTGTTTATCACAGTTTCTTTAGGGCTTTCTTTAACTGATATGTTGAAAAATTAATGGACTATTTACTCACAATTGTTTCATTTTGAAAAGTTGTGTATTTGTGCCTTTGTTGTGGAGGATATCTTCTCCTTCATTTTTCATCCTTGTCTCTTACTAACACTTCTTTTTCTGTAGAAAACACCAGGACTGTGGCAAAAAATCTTGGCTGCAGAAACAAACATGATGGAAATTTGAATCCCAATAGAGTGGATGTTTTAATCCCAGATGTAATTCAGGTACTCTTGTCTTCTATAAAATTATATGATTGAGTTATTTACTCATAAAGGTGACATTATAGTTGAGGCATCTTAGAGTACTAAGGAAAAAGTGTGTGAAACAAGTGATCCCTTATGATCATAATTTTCAATTTTTCATAGTCTTTATTATCTTAAAATGACGACATGATGCCAATCATTCTCAACCCCAGACCTGATTAGACATACATATTTATTTATGTGAGAGTTGAAGTGACCTAATTTTACATATTTCTCTACACGGTCCCATAGCAATGTAAATTGTAATTAAACATTTTTGCCTCTGTAGTTATGTTATGCGACACCTTTTCTAAGTGCAGTTTCCATCCAATGGATAAGTATAATGTTTTCCTTCCTGTGCATGCATATATTAGTATGCCTATTGGCACCTTAATATTTATGTGGTTCAAAATGAAATGTTGTTCCATTTATTCTTCTGTATTATATTTTCTTTTCCTTTTGGAGTTTATCATATTTATGTAATCTGGTTGCTTCCAATGACAGGCTACAGAGAAGGTCCTTGTTTTAGAGTACATGGATGGAATTCGGTTGAATGATTTAGAAGCTCTAGAAGCATATGGAGTGAATAATCAAAAGATTGTTGAGGAAATTACTCGCGCCTACGCCCACCAAATATATGTTGATGGGTTTTTTAACGGTGATCCTCATCCAGGTATACTGTCCATCTCTGTGTGTGTATGTTATATGTTTGTGCCTGTGTATGCATGAGCACAAGTCTATAATGTTTTATGTACAACATTTTTCAATTTATTGTAGAAATTTTATTAGTAACTTTCTGTAATAATTTTCCAATTATTCCATGTACTCATGGAAATGGTTCTCTAACTTGAATAATTATAGGAAATTTTCTTGTGAGCAAGGAATCTCCACATCGTCCCATTTTACTCGACTTTGGGCTTACGAAGAAACTTTCAAACACCATTAAGCAAGCACTTGCAAAGATGTTTTTGGCATCTGTTGAGGTTGGTGCTGGCTTTTATGCTTTTTCATGGCATCTCTTGTTGCTGTTTTCTTGAGCATAACATCTCAGAATTTAAAGGTTATTTACCAGACTCTTACTTGAGCTGTTAGTAGTGTAGCTTAATCATATTAACTGATATATTGTGATAATGTTCTTTGATAAATTTATTTGGCTCTACATATCAGTGTTAGTAATAATACTTTAAAAAATTTGGTTGATTAATTTTTCCATGATGCTGAAATCACTTTTTCACAAATTGCACTGTACTTTGGTCTTCATGACCTCCAATTTTCAATGAGAAGCTGAGTTGATCGTACTGGTGGATGTTGAGTTGAGCTAAGCTTGCTTCCCTAAAGCAAGTTGGGGTCTAAGAGGGTTTGCTAGAGATGTAAATGCCTTTTCCTATCCCTGCCTAACAGAATAAGCTTTTTTTTTGGGTGCTTTTGTTACATTCATGGAAGTCAAGGTAGAAAGTTCCTAATAGCCAAGTGTCTATGATTTAGGAACAAACAATCCTAATTTTTCACTTTGTCTATTTCCTTTCGTCTTTTAGAATCATTTTTCACTTTTGTATGACAATTTCTTTAGGATTGTCATTATCAGTATAAGTTTTCTGTACTTAACTGTTGCTCTAATTTCCAAAAGATATTTCTAAATGATGACTGAGCTTGTCAACCTTTTTATTATAGGGGGACCATGTGGCCCTTCTGTCCGCCTTTGCAGAAATGGGGCTTAAGCTGCGTCTGGACATGCCAGAGCAGGCAATGGAGGTCACAGCTATATTTTTCCGTGCAACAACACCAGCAAAAGAATCCATAGTAAGTATGCCTTAAGCTCCAGAAAGTATCATATTCTTTACTCTTTTTGATGTTTAATTTAATCTAATTCTGATCTATTTTCCTGATGCTAAGGAAACATTGAAATCTCTAGAGAATCAAAGAAACAAAAATATGAAGGTTATACAGGAGAAAATGAACCTTGACAAAAAAGAAATGAAACGCTTCAATCCTGTGAGTTCGAATATATATACTTGCATTGTCTTTTTCTATTCCAAATTTATGAAGCTGATAGTATGTTAGTTATGGTCATAATTTTTATAACTTTTTTCAGGTTGATGCATTTCCTGGTGATATTGTAATATTTGGACGGGTTCTTAATCTTCTAAGAGGTCTGTTATCTCGCATTGTGATGCCACTGTAATACTTACTCGTTCTACAACCTTATTTACTTGCCTGATTTGGATGTAGGGCTTTCTTCCAGCATGAACGTTCACATAGTATATATGGACATAATGAAGCCCTTTGCAGAATCTGTTTTGAGTGGGTGCGTCTTTTGGTTTTTATTTTTTTATTTTTTTAATTATCAGTGTCTTCTACATTGCTTGTTTGACCTATGGCTGATATGAGTTGGACTCCAGGTACATTAATAGAGGACCATCGGTAAATGATAAATGGGTTTTTGATTCACCAGTCCATTCTGATGTTGAAGCCAAGCTGAGGCAACTTTTAGTTGAGCTGGGAAATATTGATAAGATACTTGGAATCCAGGTGCGTGTTTCTTTTATGAATCCTTGATATACTAAAGCTTGAGATTGCTTTGGTTTTTCCAATGCATTTATAATTGTTAATTACCTTTCCTTATGGACGGTTAGCTTTACTACACTAGACTAGACCTGGGTTGTATATCACAAATTTACTTAAATTATTAATGATTTGCGTGAAAATTATGAAGTATTCCATCTGTTCACATATAATGTTGCTGCTATTGCATTTGATGCTCAACAAGTAAATGAAGTACATTTTAATTGTTTTAATAAGTTGGCTCAATATCTTGAAAGGTATGTGCCTACAAAGATGGAGAGGTCATTATTGACACTGCTGCTGGAGTGCTTGGTAAATATGATCCTCGTCCAGTTAAGCTTGATAGCCTTTTTCCAGTGTTTTCTGTTACAAAGGGTATCACAGCAGGAATGATACATTGGCTGGTCGACAATGGGTATGTTGTAAACTATCAAATTTGATTGCCCCTTGATTTTTCTGCAACTTCTTGTTTATTTGAAAAATAAGGTTTTCATTCGCATTGAAATTAGTGTAAGTGGTGTGGCTGTGCTGAGTAACATGCTATAGTTACATGCTATTTAGTAGTAAACCTACCTATGTCTAATAATGCATGCCAAGATAGATATATTTTGCCTGTAGTCTTTCTCTGATGTTTTCCTTCAAATGGTCTTCCACCTAATGTTATCAATAATTAACTTCTAATACTGTGCATTTGCTTCATCCTTGAATGAAATGTTCCTCTGATAATGGCAGAATATGTTGCTTGATGTATGCTAGGCCCATGTCAGTATTGTTGTCAGAGAATATGAAACGTAAGCTGGTGGTTTGGATGGGCAATGTCATTTAATATTACTCACTAGTACCTGATCACAATCTTCTTTAATAATGATAAAAGAAAATAGAAGAAATTAGTATGCGTGGTGGATAAGGAATCCTCCACAACATGAGATCAAAACACAAAAATCACAAAGAAAAGCAAGAAAATGTTGCAATGCCTTGCAGTGTCTCAGCATATCTGTTGGGAAATCCCTCAACAAGATCACGTTCTCTTGAGCTTACACTACATAGAAGTCAAATGCCTAATCTTACTTAGCTCAAATTCCTAATCTTATAATTAGTCAAAATCTCTCAAAAAGACGTTCTCTTACAGCTGTTTAAGTATATGAACATTTGGCTGCAACCAAAGGCATCGACGTGTAATGTTAATGTAGATTACACATTGTTACCCAAATTTAGCCTCTTTAATTGTTCCAAGACAATTATTGTTTGACAATAACAGATGTCCAATGACCTAGGACTCACCCAACATTAAAAAAATAACAAAGAATTCCATAGAGAAAAAGCAGCAGATCAAGGTTAGAAATTAGAAAGGATGTGTAACCGAGTTTGAGCAGGAAACACTCATAATACACCTATCACGGTTAGATCATATCTCTGGCCAATGGGGGACTGATTTTTCCTAATATACCCTGTCATGTTCAAGGTTGTTGAGCCTTATACATGGATAATAAAGGTGGCCCAATTATAGATCCAGGAGAGACTCGGATACACTCATAGATTTGGAGATCCCACATTGACTAGACTAGTTATATGGCCGAGTTAGTGGTTATAGGTAGGCACTAACCCTCATCTCATGTCCCAAATTCTAAGAGTTGTTAAATATGCAAATCTGCTTGGTAAAAACTCGAAATACCCTCAAAGGACAACCTGGTGCTATAGAGCTATTGCCAAAGCAGGATCTGGGGAAGGATGAGGTCAATTGCCGGGGCAGATCCAGTTTATGGGAAGGGTGTGCACCTGTGTTGAAGTTGTGGGATTTTAGAGAAAAGGAGGAGAGAAAATAATTAGGGTTTGAATATTATTGATAATAGCTTAATGCTTACTTGATTACAAAAGACTCAATACTAATCTCTATTTATAGAGAAACATAGACTAAATCCTAAATTAGAAACAAATCATAATAATAATGAGAGATATTCTAAGATATCTCTATGAATATAAATTGATCATAGGAAATAACTCAAGATACTCTAATATAATATAATAGATATTATAAGATATTTTCTAATATTCTAACACTCCCCCTCAAGCTAAAGCTTACTAAGCTAAAGCTTGCTACAAGAAAACAATGTTTTGCTCCATAAAAAAAGATGGAAAGGCAACTCAGTGATGCATGTGAAGTCAGAGAGAATTGCTATAAATATAGCCTAGCCAGATAGTCTGATTGATCATCAGCCTGAGAGAAATTCATGGCAGGCAATTGAACAAAGTAAGCTCCGTTCTTCTAAAAAACTGCATTTGGAAGCTTCAAACCAATAATAATGGAGACTCAAAATATTTAAACTTGAATCTGCTTCAAGGAGAGAGAGGCGTGCTTCAAGGAGAGAAAGGCAAGGCCAGAGCATCTGGGACAAATTGCCAAGATAAAGTAAGTCATGAAAATAAAAGACACCGTTAGAATAACCACCAACGGAAGAAGAAGTCATCACTAATATGATTCATATGTGGGAAAAGGGACCCCACCAGAATGATCGTCGGTGGGAATAGAGGCCACTGTTATAATCTATTAGTAAGAACTAAATTGCATGACAAACACCGAAGAAGAAGCAGCGCGACTCTAACGAAACGAAGCCATGATCGATCAACGAAATAAGAAAATGCGTCCAAAACAGGAGAAATAACGGCTGTTTGAACAATGACACATATTTTCGTTGATCAAAATTGGAGAGTAAGGGCAGATCTGAAACCATCGATGAGAGAATAATCGTGCACCAAAAAGAATTCCATCAATTGAATTGCAAATCTTCCAAACCTGTGAGCTAAGAGCCCACTCATAAGGGCTGCAACATATGCCACGACAAAGGCTGGAGAGTTTCCTCCACCAAAAAACTGATCCCACGGTCCAATGGGTAATTCTGAATTTGTTCCAACAATCTCAAAGCAAGCCTGTGAGACTCAACAGCAGCCTGATCTTGCTCCTGCCTTGTCACGCCGTAACGTTCAGCTACGTTTTCAGAAGTGATTCCCATAGGAAAAAGACAGTCCCGGGCTTGTGCAAAGGTTTCCACCTTTGGGTTAATATTGCCATGCCTCAAAATGTTATCTTGTGACATACACTCCAATCCAGCCCCAATTCCAATGTCATAGAAGCTAGCTTTTATGTAAGCAGCAACATCGAACATCGGCAACTCCTTGAAGTCCAGATGAACATTGTCTATTGACAGTTCGAAGTGGCACAGTCTCTGGGAAACCAGCATAAAATGCTGCCATTCTGCATTGCGTTGCTTTTTCTGACCCTGGTTCTAAAACTGTGCCAACAATAATGTCTCCTACTTCACTTGGTTCCACATTTGTTTTCTCTATCACAGCCTTGAGAACTGGGGCAAGTAGATCATCCGGAAGGGTATCCTTGAATCCCCCACGCTTTGCTTTGCAAATGGCGGTACGAAATGTAGCTACAATCACAACATCATTTTCAGATCCACCTGTTTGCCCAGCAGAACAGAATGAAGCTGAGAGATCAGTGGATTGATGAGTATGAGATAAAAAAACTGAATTTGAAGAATTAGGTTGTAAATGTTCAAGAAGAACTCTCTGTCTTTCAATTTCTTTCTCCATATTTTTTAATTGAAAACCTTTCTCTATTTCTCTCCTTGAGAGTATCTTTGGAGTTTTGACGACGAACGGCCGAGGCAAGCTGAAGCGAGGCGAGGCAGCAGCGGCGCAAGACGGCAAGGGGGCGGCACAACAGCGGCACGACACAACGCAACAGGAGAGTGAGAGAGGAAGAGAGAGCCACGCGCACCTGCAACGATGCGTGAAAAAAAGGGTTTTAGGGTTTCGGCTAGAGAGCTTATGTGTTTAATTAGACTAAGGATAAACCCGCCAGTGATCGGAACGGATAAGGGATACGGCAGAGACACTTAAATTTTTTTTTGAGGGCAGAGGGTTGTTTGCCGGAAAAGTCGCCGGAAACAGTGGCGGTGACGGCGGTAGTAGTGGACTGGACCGGAAAACGAGTGAAACGTGTCGGAATGTTGGAAAAGAGAAACTATGATTATATTCTCTAACTGTTGGGAACTCGACAGCGGAATAGAGGCGGGATCGTTCAAGGAGGATCGAAATAGGCTCTAGATACCATGTTGAAGTTGTGGGATTTTAGAGAAAAGGAGGAGAGAAAATAATTAGGGTTTGAATATTATTGATAATAGCTTAATGCTTGACTTGATTACAAAAGACTCAATACTAATCTCTATTTATAGAGAAACATAGATTAAATCCTAAATTAGAAACAAATCATAATAATAATGAGAGATATTCTAAGATATCTCTATGAATATAAATTGATCATAGGAAATAACTCAAGATACTCTAATATAATATAATAGATATTATAAGATATTTTTTAATATTCTAACAACCTGCACACCCTGAACTTTGGAAAATTGCACCAATACCCCTATTTTTTTGCATTTTGACCACCCTGAATTTTTTTTTGCACCTTAAGCCCAACACCCAAAATCTGAAAGTACTCGTATTTTGCATCCCTGAGCCAGGTCCTGGATCCGCCAATGCAATTGCAGATCTTTGGAGTCTCAACTTACATGTACAAGAGAGTGAGAGACTAATTCTATGACTCAATCATGTGATCTTCATCATAAGGCATCAACTTCAATTGTTATGCCAAGGCTCTCCTTATAAAAACCCTCAATGTTTATAAGAATTTACTAATATTAAGCAAATTAATAATAAAAACTCTAATAGGAATATATGGGGTGTTCTCAATGTGCACTTGAATTTATTCCCTTTCCATGATTGGTTCTCCCCAGTTATCTTGAGCTCATCAAGCGTTGCAGCAGCAGATTATTCCAAATGAAAGCTTCACAAATTGACCCGAGTGGTGGTCAAAGAAACAATTGTGTCGGCTTTGGAATAATAACATCCTCAAGAATAACAAAATCAATGTGAAAAATTCAAAAAATAATTCATCTTTCAAAGCTTGGTATCCAACAATTACATTATTGTTCCCTAAAAACAAACAGTTACATTATTGTTAATATTGTAAGGCATTGGGCCAGCTATATTCTTATTTGTAATAATGTTTTAATCTGAAAGTAAACAAATTCAGTACTATTGTCATCCTTTACAGTTTGTTAATCTGGGTTTGTTCTTTAACCCCTTGCATTGTTCTTACGTTTTTGTTTCGATTTACATTAAAGCTCCGTGGCATACTTGAATCATATGTTCAGACGTTCAGTATATTTAATTCAGCCAATTGATCTACTTTGTCTTATTTATAAGGTAAATGGATAAAAATGGGATTAGAATAGTCAACTGCCTGTTTACATTCCTCACCGTTTACATCCATATATGTGATAATTGTATGTTGACTTCAGTTAATGCACTGTGAAGTTGTGAAACAGCAAATCAACACTTTTTTTTTATACATTCATTCATAGTTTAATCTAATGCTGGAGTGTTATTCATGTGATTTCACTTATAATAAGTTTCCTCCAGATTGGTTGTCTACCTTTTTGTATGCTGAGTTATTTGAGAAACAAGGATTGATATACCACTGTATCTAATTGTTTAGCAGTGAATCTCAGACTTCTTGTGTTGCTGTTCTAAATGTTATAAACGCAACCATATTGGTGCTAGCTTGGATAGATTCATGTCTGTTCTTTGTCATTAAAGTTAAAAAAATTACTTACACTACATGATGCCATATACTTTCTTGCACAAAGATTTCAACCTGAAATAACTGTGTGCTTATTATCTCGCAGAAAATTAAACCTTGAAGAGAATGTTGCTAAAATTTGGCCATCGTTTGGATCATATGGGAAAGAAGGCATTAAGGTCAAATACTGATATTTCCCCTAAACTAATGTGCTGAAGCTATTATTTTTAACAATGTTTTTAATCTTCTGTTTCAGGTTCATCACGTGCTTAACCATACATCTGGGTTGCACAATGCAATGGCAAACATGAATCAAGAAAACCCTCTAATCATGTTAGATTGGAATGAGTGTTTAAACCGCATTTGTACATCAGCGCCTGAGACTGAACCAGGAAAGGTGCAAAATTATCATTATTTGTCATTCGGCTGGTTGTGCGGTGGAATCATTGAGGTAAATGCCGAGATCTTATGTATTAAAAACATAATTCCTATGAATATTCATCAATTTCATGTTTCATCAGAATTTCTGAACTAATGAGGGTGACTAAGAATGATCATTTTATTATAAAAAAAAAAGAATTTATTAATTTATTGTGTTGAATAAAAGAAAGAGTAATAGAATTTTTATATAAAAAAGGAAGAGTAATAAAATGATAAGTTTGAGATTTGTTTCTTTCTTGTAATGGTGCAAAATGAATTATATGACCGTCGGTTGGGAGGTCTAAATTTGGACCTTGAACGTGTATGATTTGTGTGCTTATTATAGTGGCATGTCTCTCCAATCTGGTGTTGGCAATCGGCATAGAATTTTATTATTACTCGATTTTGATAAAAATAAGAATTTTGGCGTGGTTGCAGTTAGTTTTTACATTATTATTCTTCACAAAGTTGCCAAAAGCAATTGGTAGAAAAATATTCTACCGGTCAGATTTCTATCATGTTCTGATTATCTATTTGGATAAAACAGCATGCATCTGGAAAGAAATTTCAGGAGATCCTTGAAGAAGCAATAGTCCGTCCCCTCCAAATTGAAGGAGAACTATATATAGGAATCCCCCCAGGCAAGTTTTGTTGAATAACTTTTTTTTCCAGGGATGATAAGCTATTTATCTCTGATGTAACATAATACGAACTTTCATTTGATTTTCTATATACCTTTAAGTAGCTGGAGTTGAAGATTTCCGATTCTAGTTTCTTTGTAAAATCTAACCGTGCTTCATGGCTTATACTTTTAGGGGTGGAATCACGTCTTGCAGCTCTGACCGCAGATACAGATGAGTTAAGCAAGCTCTCAGCTCTCAGTAACCGTCCTGACCTGCCCACCACCTTCCAACCCCATCAAATAGCTCAACTTGCAACCGTTTTACCTCCTCTTTTCAATACACTGAACGCTCGGCGTGCCATCATACCAGCTGCTAATGGACATTTATCTGCCCGGGCCCTAGCACGTTACTATGCAGCCCTAGCTGATGGTGGCAAGATACCACCACCTCATTCTTCTACTTCTAAGCCAATACTTGGAAGTCATCCCCACATCCCCAAATTATCTTCTCCGAAACCCCCCAAAAAGCGGAAATGTATTGGAAGGACAGTAGCAACTTTACCTGCGATTAATAAAAGTTATGAAAAAATCTCTAGTAAAGAAGATTTTGAGGTTACAGACGGCATAAACACTAGCAGAGATAGTAGCAGTGGTGATGATATCGGTAGTAGCAATGTGGATAGTAATCCGCGAACCCATATTCCTGGTAAGGTCTATCGGAATCCTAGGATTGTAGATGAGTTCTTGGGTGCAGGAGAGTACGAGAATTTAACTTTACCAAGTGGAAGTTTTGGCCTCGGATTTAAGCGGTTTAGTTCTAAGGATGGGTCATCCATTGCCTTTGGTCATTCGGGAATGGGTGGGTCTACAGGGTTTTGTGATGTTACTAACAGATTTTCTATTGCTGTGACATTGAACAAAATGTCGTTTGGAGGTGTCACTGGAAAAATTGTCCAACTTGTTTGTTCAGAGTTAAACATTCCTGTGCCTGACGATTTCTTAAGATATGCAGTTGAGCAAAGTGGAGGAAATCCAGGGAGGCCTATAATTAATTGAGGGTGGAAGGTTTTGTAATACAATCTTTCAAACATTATTTCATGTATAAATTTTAATTTTATCTATCATCATGATAATTTATCTGTGCATTGGGGCTCTTGTATTCAAGAAACTAAGCAATGCAAGAACTAGCTTTGCTTCCTGATAATATTCGGAAAAAATAATGTATGTAATTTTGTACACATGAATTTGAACTTTTGATAATCTAATTTATCATCACCATTGAGTATTTTTATAAATTTTTAATCCATGTGCCTTTGTCTCATGTGAAATCTAGGATGAACAATCTTTGGAGGTGGTTCATTGCGTTGTATCTTCCATAAAAGGTTAATGAAAACTGCAATTCAGTCGTGTATCCATTTCTAGTTGGGGAATTCTCGTGAATTACGACTTTGAAAAGAGTTTGTTGGTAGCATTCTTCTTTTCATTGGCATTTGTTGGTTATCTTGTTATCTACGTGGTGCCCTTATGGATTTCAAACTTGTTGTCTCCTCTGTTTAGGAGATTTTTTTATCTCTTATTCTTTCTTCCTCGTTTCTTCTTTTGACAAGGATACTGTCATTTGCATGTGGGACGGGTTCACTAAGAAATGGTGGAAATTGAGTGATTTGTGAAGTTTGTTTTCATTAATTTTGGAGTGGTAATAAGATCAAAACATCTAGAACATAGTCAACTGGGATTCTGTGATTCAAGTTGTTGACTTAAAAGATTGTGTTGTTGCACAATATATGTACATTAGATGATTGTGTTATGTGGAAAAAAAGCTCTCAAGTTCAAAGAATTGACAGCCGAATCAAAGATTGACTAAGTGTGTGGAACCACGTCCAAACTACGTCAAAATCACTCTCACTGTGAAAGCTACAATATGAACTGTCGAAGAATCAAGAGAAATCATATTTGATTCTCTTTTATTTTATATTATTATGTTTATTTTAATTTTATGATTCTGTCATTATTACTCAGTATTACTATTGTAATTTCTTTTCCTATATAAACAGCTTAATGCTATAGTAATAAAATATGAAAGTATTGTATTATTTTGTCTTTTACTTTCTTCATGGTATCAAGAGCTCTGGTTAGGGTTCTGTAAAGAACCCATCAGGGTTTGGCGCTCCAACCAATTGAGCTATGGCACAAAATACCCCATGGAAGGCAGCCCTTATGGGTAGCAGCGGCAGCAGCGACGATGGTTTGGGTAAAAAATCAGAAGTAGTTAACAACGCCGACAGTATTGGTTTAGGTAGCGGCCCAGGCGCCGGCCCAAGGGGCAATAATGGTTTATCTAACAATGGTTTTTCTAATTTTTTTGGCCATGAGGGAACTTCTAATGTCCTCAAGGTTGAAATTCAAAAACTCAATGGAAAAAATTATGTTGAATGGTCCCAAACCACAAGATTGATATTAGACGGTAAGGGAAAATATGGTTTCCTAACAGGAGAGGTGCAAATGCCTGCCACTACTGATCCGAATTACAGGTTTTGGAAATCTGAGAACTCTGTTATTATCGCTTGGCTGCTTAGTAATATGGAATCAATGATAAGAAAACCTTTTATATTTTTGCCTACTGCAAAGGAAGTTTGGGAGGCAGTCAAAGAAACATATTCTGACATTCAGAATTCTTCTCAAATTTTTGATCTCAAATCACGATTGTGGCATGCCAAGCAAGGAGATAGAGATGTCACTACCTATTATAATGAGTTGATGACACTATGGAAAGAATTGGATCTCTGTTATGATGATCATTGGAATTGTTGTGAGGACAGTGTTTTGTTTCTTAAGAGACAGGAGAACGACCGAGTATTCATGTTCTTGGTTGGGCTTAATAAGCGGCTCGATGAAGTCCGAGGCAGAATATTGGGAAAGAATCCATTGCCATCACTTCGGGAAGCGTTCTCAGAAGTTAGAAGAGAAGAGGCGAGACAAGGTGTTATGATGGGTAAGACACCTTCTGTTGGTGAGGTTGAAAGCTCTGCCCTAGTCACTAAGAATGAAGACGGGAAGAGAGATGGCAAGAAAACATGGTGCGAACATTGCAAACGTCCAGGGCACACACGTGATACATGTTGGAAGCTCCATGGAAAACCTCTAAATTGGAAGATAAAAGAAGGAAACGAAGGTCATGCCCTCCAAGCTGGTACCTCTAATCAAGAGAAGCAGTCCCCTTCAAGCCCATCTCCTTTCACCAAGGAACAATTAGATAAATTGTACAAACTCCTTGAGTCTCAAACTCCTTCTTGCTCTATAGCTCAGAGAGGTAATTTTCCAAATACTGCTCTACTTAGTGTCACTCCCAACCATACTTGGATTATCGATTCTGGTGCTACTGATCATATGACTGGGGAGTCGAGTCTATTTTCTTGTTATAGTCCTTGTGCAGGTAACCACAAAATTAAAATTGCAGATGGCTCTCTTTCAGCCATTGTAGGGAAATGTTCTGTTATTCTGTCACCTGTGTTAACCTTAAAAGATGTCTTACATGTTCCTAATTTATCATGTAATCTGTTATTCATTACTAAATTAACAAAGGATATAAATTGTCAAGCTAACTTCTTTCATTCTCATTGCACTTTTAAGGATTTGAGCACGGGGAAGATGATTGGCAATGTTAAGGAGAGTGGAGGACTCTATTATCTTGACAATGGACTCGACTTCAAAGACCAACAAAAAACAAGTACTTGCTTTGAATCTATTTTTGTCTCTTCTAATAATGATGATATTATGTTATGGCATTTACGATTAGGACATCCTAGTTTTCCGTATTTGAAACATTTGTTTCCTAAATTATTTTCTAAGAAGGATCCGTCTTTACTTCATTGTGAAACTTGTGAACTTGCTAAACATCACCGTTCTTCTTTTTCTACACAACCATATAAACCATCAAAACCGTTTGCAGTTATTCATAGTGATGTTTGGGGTCCTAATAGAATAAACACCTTTTCTAATAAAAAATGGTTTATAACTTTTATTGATGATCATACTAGAATTTGTTGGGTTTATCTATTAAAAGAAAAATCTGAAGTTGGATAGGTTGTCAAAAACTTTTTTACAATGGTGCATACTCAATACCAAACAAATATTCAAGTCTTCAGAAGTGACAATGGTAAAGAATATTTTAATACACTTTTGTTCGATTTTTTTCTTGCAAATGGGGTTGTTCATCAAAGTTCTTGTGTTAATACACCCCAACAAAATGGAATTGCAGAGAGAAAGAATAAGCATCTTCTTGAGGTTGCTAGAGCTTTACTATTTGCAAATCACGTTCCAAAATATTTGTGGGGTGAAGTTGTTTTAACTGCATCATATTTAATTAATCGAATGCCATCTAAAGTTTTAGATTTTCATACTCCTCTTGATGTTTTTCGAAATTATTTTCCTGTGACTAGTGTCTCTGCTGATTTGCCATTAAAAGTTTTTGGTTGCACTGCTTTTGTTCATGAACATAAACACCTTGACAAACTCGAGCCACGAGCAATAAAATGTGTGTTTACCGGTTACTCTCCAACTCAAAAGGGGTATCGGTGTTTTGAACCAAAATCAAAAAGAATTTTTGTAACCATGGATGTTACTTTTGTTGAAAATGAACCATTTTTTACTGACATTCATCTTTAGGGGGGAAATTTTAAGGAAGATTCATCTTTTACGTTTGAAAACATCATTACTTTAAGTGATATAGTGTCGTCACAAAATTCTGAGACTTATATAGATGCACCAAAAGAAAATGCCCAAGAATCCATATTGAAACTCAATCCACTTATGAGTGAGGTTTCGACAGATTCGGGGGCGACAATTTCAAATCAAAATCACAATGATCAAAATAACAATAATGAAGGACCACCTGAAATGCCACAACATAATGACTCAGATAAAGAGACACAAAACAGGTTTACTACAATTGACCCTACTTGGAAGGGAAATGTCTTTGAAAGAAGAAACCATAAACAGAGAAATGAAGGACCCATTCTCCCTCCAACACATCATCTTGATACAGGTAAGTCTTCTTCTGTTCTTAATAGCGATGGCTTAGAACCAATAGTTCATTATCAAATGGAATTTTAGGTTCTAATTACATCTAATTGAATTTAAATGAGTCAAGAACCTGAGAAATAAAAATATGGAAAGCATAAAAATATATACTTTTCATAAATCGTCGAGAACCCTTTCAATCAAGTAATGTAATGATTCAAGGGGTTCTCACAAACAACAAACATATTCGATTACAATTCCAATTTTTTTAAATAAATCTAAGAGAAAAATCCTTTTTTCATTGGACAAAGGTTTTTTCTCTTTTTAATTTATTGGTTTTATTCAATTATTCACGAAAACGATCTATCAAAAATTAGATAGAATAGCTTCAACCTTGTCAACCGAGAATGAGAAAATGAAATCTGGATAAATACCAATACCTATTACGGGTATAAGGATAGAAATCGAAATAAATAATTCTCTCGGCCCAGAATCAAAAAAATAAGAGTTTGGTGTATTAAAAAACTTGTATCCATAGAACATCTGCTGTAAGATAGATAATAAATAAATGGGAGTTAATATCATTCCAATCGTTGTTACAAAAGTAATTAGTATTTTTGTAAGACCTTTAGTTTGAAATTCTAATTTATGCAATTTTAGTATATTTTTGGCGTTGAATTCTGAGACTTTTAGCCAATTTCAATGGTATTTTTATGAGACCCGTTTAAAATTATTTGGCGATAATAATTTAATTACGTTGCGGAAAATTTATTATCGGACTATTTTGTTAAAAATATCTATAGTTGCTAAAAATTTTACCTGTCAATTGAGTTGCAATGAGAATAAATATTTTTATCAAAATAATTTGAAATGTGTGTAAGAGTATTTAGATATTTGTTGGATTGATATATATATATATATATATATATATATATATATATATATATATATATATATATATATATATATATTATTAAACTAGTATATATATGGGAAACTGGGAAAGAAAGAAAAAAGAGAACCGCGTCGCCTTCCTTTTCTATTTCTTCTTTCTCTCCGTTACCAAAACAAACAAATTTTGGTTTTTTTTTTAATTCAAAATCTCCATTTTCTCTTAGATCTAAGCTTTCATTCGAGAAGTGACAGAAGGAAAAGTTGTTCCTTGCCACGCTACAGTGCTAGTAAGCAAACTTTGGAAGCGGCGTGTGAACAAAATATTTTACCGGAATTTATCGCGGTACCGTAATCGGTTGTTTAAGCTATCGTTAAGGTAAGAGCTCCTTCCAAACTTTTAGTTTGCATTAAGGACATTATATGTGATTTTATGGAAAAGAAATTTGGTGTATTGGATGTGTAAAATAGTGAAAATGAATTTAATTCGTTTATGCGTGAATTAGCGGAATTTAAAATTGACGCGGTTGAGACGTAGTTTGATATGAATTGTGTGTGATTTGCTAAGATTGAATTAATGTGATTAATGTGGTCGATTTTGTTAGTAATGGTTGACAAAAAAAAATAAATTGATTTTGACGTATTTGAGTTACAAATTAGTTATTTTCAAATAAATGAGTTTGAACTTTAGTTGTGAACAAATTGTTACAAATATTTATGTTTATGTAGTTAGCTCCTTGAGTCTCGAAAAGGAATCGAGGCTGTTGGCACCGAGTTAGCGGTTGGGAGAACTCTGAGATATTAATGTTATTGTGGTGATTCATGTTTGGCGTGATTGATGTGTTCATAATTAATATTATGAATTTTGAGATGTATTTTATGTGTAGATTGGAGGAAAATGAATTTATTGTGTTTATGGGTGAAATTGTGGAAGTCGAATTGATTGAATTTGTCGTGTTTGATGTGTGGTTTGCAGAAAATGAATTTAAGGTGTTTTATGTGAAATTGTTTTGATGTGTTTGAGGAGTGATTTGAGGAAATAAATTTGGTGCAAATGCATGTTTGCAATTATGGAAATAAATGGGTGTATTGTGGTTGAAATATGACGAGTTTTTAAAATGAGTAATTGGTAGTGATTTGGTGTGGATTTGTGGAATTTGGATTGTTGTATTTAATGTGGTTTGTAGATTAAATTTGAGGTGGAGTTGTTGGATTATGAATTAATATGTCTGAGTATGCTCTGTGAAAATTTTTGAAAAAATCATTAGTGTTAAATGAGCATTAAAAAAGGGGAATCTTTTAATAGCTGCATTTACTTAATGATTGTGGTAAAAAGAGTTAGAGTATGCTCATGCATTTCATAGTACATGGTGACCGCGATGGGCCATAGTGATAGTGGTAACCGTGATGGGCCACGAGATGATGCCATGTGAATAGTTGGTTCATCTTATCTTTGCGGAAATTTTTGCGTCGTGCTGATCTGTGAGAGATTGCACTCTTGTAAGTCGTGCTGATCTGTGAGCGATTGCACGCATAGAAAATTAGTACTGGTCTGTGAGAGGTTGTACGATAGTAAATTGTGCTGATCCGTGAGAGATTGCACCTTGATAATTAGTACTGGTCTGTAAGAGACTGTACAATTATGATTTACGCCCTTTCGAGGAGGGTGTTGGTTTGGAATTCCGGAATCATGTGCATTGGCATATACGCATTTCATTAGGGTGCTTGGCACGCGAGTCATGTTTGATATACTGTGATGGTTGTATATACATACTTGATTGTGGTTTGTAATTGTGCCGTATTTGAAGAGGGTTATTGATTGACCTTATGTGGTAAGCGTTGAATGATATCGAAACATTTTCAAAATTGAAAATTACGCTATTTTCACAGTTGTATTTGGATACAAGGATGCTTTATTCGAATACGACAGTGCAGTTTGTTAAAAATTCCATTTTTCAACTTTGATTATGCATGTTTGGCATATGAAAATCCTTTCTAGATGTATGCTAAGTTGAAAGGTTATTTTGTGCATTTAAAATTTAAATGTTATGTGATATTTGTTAATTTCGGTTGGTAACCTTTACAATTATTGTGAAAATCTGGGCTTTGCCCTCAGATGAGAATCAGGATCGTCCTACCAGTTAGTACTATGGAGATGGGAACGGAGTTAGACTTACCTGACCACTGCTGTGTCAGAAGGATTTCTGCGGGGCGCGTGGAGATCACTTGAATTATAGTTTTTTGTAGCATGATCAGATTAGATGGCTGTATAGGGGCTAGATGTCTATCTATTGTGATTGTATTTATTTCATTCTGGAAGACTGTACCTATACCATATATTGTCAGCCTAACTTTTATTTTGATGGATCCTTGTACCACTTTTTGACGTGACGTAGGGAAGTTAAAATTCTAGGGGCAATGCTTTTGTACAGGTGTATGCCGAGAATACCTCAGGGGTATGAGCTACGTTGGATAGGTCTCATAGCCCCGATGTATTTTTCTGTTTTAAATATTTTGGATTTTCATTTCAAAACCGTTTCCGCTGTTTGTAATTATTGTTGACTTTTGTCGTTGTGATACGACTTAAATATTTTATCCAAAGGTATTTATCTCTTTATTATGAATTTGAATTTGTTTATAAAAAAAAAAAAATTGGGCTGTTACAATTTTCATCATGAAAATATATTTTTGACTAGTAATTATTCCAAAAAAACTATCAATTGAAGAATTATGGTAGAGCAGTTTATGAATGTCTGCGTGGGGGACTTGATTTTACCAAAGATGATGAAAATGTGAACTCCCAACCATTTATGCGTTGGTGAGACCGTTTCTTATTTTGTGCAGAAGCAATTTATAAATCACAGGCTGAAACCGGTGAAATTAAAGGACATTATTTGAATGCTACTGCGGCCACATATGAAGAAATGATAAAAAGAGCTGTGTTTTTTTGAACATAAAGAAATAAAGAAGCCATTGCAACTGCCGGAAATACTAGGCCGACTAAAGGAACAAAAAAAAGGAAGGTAAGTTTATCACAAAATGGGGTACCTCAATTTTAAATTTGTACCTGTTATTTTTTGTTGATTCTTAGATTAATATTTGAATTATTATTATATTGTAATTATTATATTCTAATAAAGATAGTATTTAATCACTAGAATTCATATAGACTTATACTAACTCTATTTTAAAAATTATACTACGTATAACTAAATGAATAGATATATCTATATTTAAATAATAAATATAGATATATCTATTTTTTACTGTATAAATGGAGTATACATAATAAGTATAGAATATAGTAAATTTATAATCAAAGAAAAACTTAATAAGATTTATTAAGAATCAAAAAACTAAAAATAATAAAAAATTTATTAAAGATAAGGAATGTAGAGCGAAATAACCGTATACATTTAGCCCTAGATTTCTACAAGAAACATGTCTATGAAAATATATCTTTTTATTATTCTTAGTAGCTTTCTATTATTATCTTATGACTTTACTCTTGTGTGTTCTAATTTTATTTTTGTATTTGACATTTCTATTTCTATTTCTGTCGTAATTTCGAATTGGATAAAAAATTTCGAAAAAAAGAAGAATGTATCAATGAAATGTTATTTGTGAGAACTTGAGTAAAGAGTAAACATTTTTTATTTTTCGTCTTTCCTTTCGAGAGATATATCGATCAATTCCGATTCTTTTTCTATTGATTCTTTTGCGAGTATGTATGAATTTATTTAATTCTGGTCATTGAATAAATGAGACTTTGATGAATAACTATTTGATTTTTTTCTTTCAGTAATTCTTTTATCCTTCCTAGTCTATTAATACCAAAATGGATTCTTCCATGTATAAAATAAAAATTCCAATGGCTTTTGCTACTATAACCTTCCTAACCACGATTTTTTTATTTTTTTTTTCTAAGTATTTAACCTATAAATAATAAATGATATTGATACTAGGTATTCAAAAAAACATAGTCAATTAAATAGAAATAGACAAAAAAAATGGTGGGTTCCATCGTCTTTTTACTTTTCATGATAGATTCGTTAATGATAAACTAAGGAAAAATAAAAAAGAAATTGCATTGAAATCCATTTAAAAATGTAGTATTTTCCGGTACATCATTATGGATTGGATTAGTATTTCTAGTGGGTATTCATCGAGTATCCTCATATAGATCTTCCTATTGCAATTAGAAAACTTGTTAGATCATGCACTAAATATCCTTTGTCTAATTATGTGTCATACTCAAAATTGTCTTCTTCATTTGCTGCATTTACCTCTAAGTTGTCTGCTGTAGAAATTCCAAAAAATATACAGGAGGCTCTAAAAATTCCAAAGTGGAAGGAAGCTGTTCTTGAGGAGATGAGAGCTCTTGAGAAGAATCAAACTTGGAGAGTCATGACGTTACCTACAGGAAAGAATACTGTTGGTTGTAAATGGGTATTTACTGTAAAATATAATTCTGACAACATAGTTGAAAGATACAAGGCACACTTGGTTGCTAAAGGGTTTACTCAGACATATGGCATTGATTACTCAGAGACTTTTGCTCCCGTTGCCAAATTAAACACTATTAGAGTTCTTTTGTCCTTGGCAGTGAATTTAGATTGGTCTCTTAACCAACTTGATGTAAAGAATGCTTTTCTGAATGGTGATTTGGAGGAGGAAGTATACATGGATAGTCCACCTGGCTTTGAAGATAAATTTGGTTCAAATGTGTGCAAACTACAAAAATCCCTTTATGGTCTCAAGCAATCCCCAAGGGCTTGGTTTGAAAAATTCACTCGGTCGGTCAAAAAACAAGGATATATGCAGGGACAATGAGACCATACTCTGTTCATAAAGTTCTCTAATGTTGGTAAAATTGCAATTCTAATTGTATATATAGATGATATTATTCTCACAGGAGATGACATTGTCGAGATGGAAAGATTGAAGAAAAATTTGACACAAGAATTTGAGATCAAAGATTTAGGCGCGCTTAAATATTTTCTTGGTATGGAAGTTGCTCGCTCAAAGAAGGGAATTGTTGTTTCTCAAAGAAAATACATCCTAGATCTCTTGGAAGAAACTGGGATGAGTGGGTGTAAACCAGCAGATACTCCTATGGAATTAAATGCTAAACTTTGGGAGAAAGGCAGTGTTCCTGTTGAGATTGGAAGATACCAGAGGTTAGTCGGCAAACTTATTTATCTAGCCCACACTAGACCTGACATCGCTTTCTCTGTGAGTGTTGTAAGCCAATTCATGCATTCTCCCTATGAAGAACACTTGGAGGCAGTTTATCGGATCTTAAGGTACTTAAAATCCAATCCTGGAAAGAGTTTGTACTTCAAGAAAACTAATGACAGAGAAGTCTCTATATTTACAGATGCTGATTGGGTAGGATCAATTACTGATAGAAAATCCACCACTGGATATTGTGCCTATGTTTGGGGAAATTTAGTTACTTGGAGAAGTAAGAAACAAGGGGTTGTTGCTCGAAGCAGTGCAGAAGCTGAATTCAGAGCAATGGCTCAAGGAATCTGTGAACTTTTATGGATTCGTAAACTCTTGGACGAATTGAAAATGAAAGTTGACTCACCCTTAAAATTGTTCTGTGATAGCAAAACAACAATAAGTATAGCTCACAACCTTGTACAACATGATAGAACCAAGCACATTAAGATTGACCGCCATTTCATAAAAGAAAAAATTGATGCTGGAATTATATGTCTGCCATTTGTGACTTCCAATCAGCAAACTGCTGATATCTTGACAAAAAGTTTGGCAAGACCCAATTTTGAGCGACTTATAGCCAAGTTGGGCATGACAGATATCTATGCACCAACTTGAGGGGGGGTGTTGAAGAATCAAGAGAAATCATATTTGATTCTCTTTTATTTTATATTATTATGTTTATTTTAATTTTATGATTCTGTCATTATTACTCAGTATTACTATTGTAATTTCTTTTCCTATATAAATAGTTTAAGGCTGTAGTAATAAAATATGAAAGTATTATATTATTTTGTCTTTTACTTTCTTCATGAACGTACCTCTAATGCTGCCAAATGCGGGTTAAAACACTTGCAAAGAGTATGCAATACTACAAAGCATCAACTTAGAGATATGAGCTTGTAAAAAAAAACTTGGAGATATGTGAGCCAATAGAATAGAAGGCCTAAAATGGGAAGATGGTGATGAACCACCCCATTTTGGGCCTAGCACATGATATTAGAAGAAGGTTGTTCATCTATTCCTCGTGTTTGCTTATCCATTCTTAAATATACTACTGAAAGTTAGGATCCAGCAACGTATTTTACACTATCGAAAACTAAAATCTAGTAAAAAGTCGACAAAATGAGCAAACATAGGAGATACACTTCTAAAAGATTCCATGTTTTAGTGGTATGTTTTAGTGGTATGCACAAAAATTACATTTCACTGAAAGTGTACTTTTGAAGGGTATGTGACTATGGAAAAGGGAACTCCCCAACCAACTAGTAGGCTATTCCAATGCAAACTTAGCATTGTAGTGCTTGATAGCATATCATGATGATCGAAGCTATGTCCCCTACACATTCAATGTAGTAGGCCAACTATTGCTCTAGCAGATACTTAAGGCAAACCGAGCCAAATAAATGGGTCCACACACGAGTTTGTTTATGAAGAAACAACAAACTACAAAAAAGCATGCACATTGCTTCTTTACTTAGCTCTATCTGTTACTTGTTGATTTGAACAAGTAGTAGCTTTGCAGATATCATGTTGCATTCCACCATATGATAGACTAAGGATGTCAGGAAACTTGAAAGTCCCAGAGTAGATTTCTTAATCTTATTTATTTAAAAGTGAGACTCTTGACTATAGGTGATCTTAAAGATGCCCAAATAAATAAGATGCATGAAGACCACATTATATTTACATTTAGCGTGCCTTTAATGCTGTTGTGATAAAAAATTATTTAGAGTGTATATAATTATGAATTGTTACTTTATATGATTGGACAATTATTTCCAAGTCTAATTGCATTATGGCATAGTTTTGACAAAAACTTACTTACATTATTTCATTGATCAAGATCATTAATCAGCCTGGTCAACCTACTTCATGAAATCAGTCACCAATGAGTTCTATATACACCATCACTTTATTATTGGTAACTAAGTTTAACAAATAATCAAGAGGAATACTAAAGATAAACAAAGATAAACCATTTGACACATACACCAAGCAAGTATATATATTATAGTCTTTCATAGAAAATAGTATTTTCTATAACATAACATGCAAATCTAAAAATATAAAACAAGGGAGACACAAACATTAATCTAATAGTTAAGGCCATATACTAGTCAAAGAGCTAACAGCATCGCTATTGACTCCATTGTTGAAATCATTGCAAGTTATATCAAAATCTCCAAGTCCAATAGTTGAGTTATGTCCACTAACACCATATGAAGCATCATTTCCATGGATGGTTATGGTCGGCGAAACATGTTGCATGCAGCGGAGGTGACTAGTGTTGATTTGTGGTGATGTGGTGTTCAATTGATTCTGATTTTGGAGAAGTTGGTTGTTAAATGTCGGTAAAGTGCTCCTAGATACCATATCCTCTGCTAACTTCACCTTAATTGCACACACAAAATATTTATTAGTAAGTCAATAGTACATGATTTATAAGGATTTGGATCGACCGAGGGTAGACAATTCTACACATTCATGCGGTCAACATGTATGTGGAATTAAGTCCAGATCATGTGGTCCATATTTCAATGCAGATTTTGATGTTTTTTAGAAGTTGAAATGTTGAGTTTAAAATTTGGATCATTTGATGTTGATATAATGCCTATCGACGTACTGACTGTATGAATGTATGGATTGTCCACTATAGACAATCCAAATCCGATTAATGATTGAGCCAAAACAAGTTGTATTATCCCTATGCAAATATTTATGACAAAATGAGTTTAAATCATGAAATGAAGTTGATGATCTCGACAATTGGAATTTTGAATTATTGATTTGTCAAAATCATGATGTGAGCTGTGTAATTTGGGTTGCATGACTTAGATTAACTGACTGGAATGACTATTAACATTATGAAATTATTGAATGTAGTATATCCAAATCCGTTTAGGTATGAGCCAAATTTCCTTCTATAGGTTAAATCTAATTCCAAAGAATAGCTCTATTATGCATATATATTTTGTTTCATTCATAAGACTTGAAACCAAGCTTACTTGAACAAAAAGGCAATGATACTAGTTAACTTTTACTAATTTTTAGTTAGAAAACACAAACTCAAACCAGAAAACTCTGTTTTCCATCTAAGGGAATTCCTCTATTAAGTTCCTAATTCATTTTTTTCTATAAAATGGTTATAGTTTTTTCTTCTTTAGTTATTGACGATGAAGCATATGTATATATACACCGACACACACACTGAACATGATACTGACACACCGACATTGATAATAACTTGAAAAAATGAATTAATTAAATATAATTAATGTGTAGACATGTGTGGGACACTAAGACACGTCTTTAATGAAAAGTTTCGGTATTACAGAGTTACTAGTAGTCCAGAAATTCCTGGGGACTAGAAGAACTTGTATAGTGATATATATACCTTAGCTCTCAAAGCTTCAACATCTGATTTTAACACTCGGTTATTAGTGTTAGCCTCACGAAATTGTTGGCTAGCATCTGTAAGCTGCTTAAATAGGCTTGCATTTTCCAACCTCAGCTGTTCAACCTAAAAAACAAAATATAAAATCTCATAATTGAAAATTGAAATTGAATTGCTATATATACAAAAGATGAGTAATGGAAATTGAAAAACAATAAGATCTATATAATGTAATAATGCATATAATCAAAATATCTATGAATTTTTTATTTATTAAGGGTCGGGTAATTAGAAGTTCAACGGGAGATAAGTAAAACTCTATCAAGAATTGTTACTGTGAGAGTTTGAATTTGAATTTTCTTAAACGATTTGCGATTTGCTCTTGAAGCTCGTTAAACACTTGTGATCAACCGGTAGATTAATCTATGTAATTTTTTTTTCCTTACATGTTATTAAAAGAAGAAAAGTAAAATATTCAATCAATTACCTGAACCTCCAGGTCTGTCAAATGGGCTTGTTTTCTTCTTCTAGACCTTCTGGCAGATTCGCGATTAGAAACTTTTCTGAAATCATGAAAATCATGTTATGTTGCATGGAAAAATCAAACTTTAAGTTGATTGCATCAAAGACTTTTTTTGACAATATGTTTGATTTCATTGTTATGATTATGAATATCAATTTATACTTTAGGTTGGCCCTTTTGTCATCATGTACATGTGGCAATTTTGTTTTATAAAATCTAATAGAAAATGATTTTATTTTTTCAAACTAAGACTTTAGTTGCATCACCCTAATTAAGTAATTAGGCCAACTTTGAATTGATTATTATTATTATTATTATTATTATTATTATTATTATTATTATTATTATTATTATTATTATTATTATTATTATTATTATATAATGAAAATGAAGTTGAAATTAATGTTTGAGATGTATATATAATAATAATATTAATATACCTTCTAAGGCGCTTCATATCAATGGAATTTGTGCTTTGTTCACAAGGACCAGCTTCATCATCTTCATCAGAAGGATCACGTGAGGAACCACTTGTAGTAGTAACCCCTTTCGCTTGATTTGTTGGTTTATTAGCTGACACTGGACTTGTTACTATACATTATGCAATTCAATCCAAAATAATTAAGCTCTATGATTTATGTAAACTAAATTATATTGAGCAAGTGATATATATATAAACTTGTGAGTGCTATAAAAATTAAGTGACAAAATAATATGCATTCGATGAAGTAATATATAAAGGGTAACCTTATGTCATATATATCTTATAAGACTGCAATGGTGGGGCAAGCAATCATATCTTGCATTTGAAAAAAAGTTGATTCTAAAATTTGTCTATTTATCTATTATAATACACTAAAATAAACTTTTTAATTTTATTACCGACACATCATCCAACAATATGTCATTTCATTTAAATATTGTATATAATAAAGAATCTGATGTGACACTTTTCTACTTTTTTTTATTATTCTATACATACAATTTACTTTAACACACATTTTATTATTATTATTTTAGTATTTAATATTTCATAGAACTATTTACGTGGCATGAGTTACAAATTACAATCCAATAAATAATAGTTATTCAACGGTCATTGCTCCCATCATATTGGCAACGGTTCTTCGTATGGTTTTAACTATCCAATTAATATATTAGGTCATTTTAAAGGTTTGTCAATGATTGCAATTAATGGAAGTTATTCTATATTTTAAGTTTATCTGAAAATAGGAAGACAATGATAGACATCTTTAGGTCCTTGTGCAATTCTTTCTATTGAAATATGTGTTAGATGGATTGTGATAATTTTGTATTTGTTTGTATCTAATTTTCATTTCTTCGTATCCTTATTTTACACGTTTTTAAACTTTTTTCCTTTTAGATAAGCAAAAAGTGATAAAATTTACATTTTTTTAGTTTACATCTTTGATTTTAATTCTAGTGATATGTTTTGATATATTTGTGGTCAATTGTTATTGTTGACATTTAGTTCAAATACATCAATGTTTTTGTCTAAATTTTGTTTATGTTTCATTATAGAGTATATTATGTGTGAACAAATATATCTGTTGAATATATGTTAAAACTTGAAATATGTTTCTAAGACCAATATACACCTTTTAAATTTCAGTAATAATAAGTTATATGTTAAAACTTGAAATATGTTTTTAACACCAATATACACCTCTTAAATTTCAGTAATAATAAGTTAAACAGTATTATATGATAACACCTACACTAACTTTCTCACTTCATCTTTAGACATATGAAGTCAAAGAGTGTACCACATAACTCTCTAAGATTCCTTATATGAAGAATAATAAATACTTCATATCTAAGAAATAGATCTATTCAACATTTTTAGTCTCTATAATTATTTAATTTTTCTCAAATTGAATATTACATAGTTTTATTACGGGAAAATAATCACGTTTTAATGAAAAATAGCTCATTTTAGTGAGATCTATAAAAAAAATATAATTTATTTCATGTCACTTATTAAATAACTAAAATTAATATTTAAATCGAATAGAGCGATATAACTTAGAATTAGGTTAACAATTTCGTCATCAATGTATAAAATTCTTTAGATTCAATTTATATTGTTATCATATCTTTTTTT
>JBBPBP010000001.1:62416326-62437940 GCA_037974735.1 Cicer chorassanicum
ATTTTTTTAAGTAATTTTTACATTTTATGAAACATGTTTTGATACATAGTCTCACATTATTTAGAAATTAATGTTAAGGATAATTTATAAATAATATTTGTCCTCTTCAACTCACCAAAATATTTTTCTATGGACAAAATTGTAGAAACTTACATAAATTATTGTAAAATTATATGCATAATATTACACAATATTTTAGAAAATTATATGTTTACACGCACATTGCACCGATCTTAATCTTATTTATTAATAAGACCCCAACCATTGCATCTTAATAAAACAAAACTACAATGATATTTTAGATTTTCTAGAAGAAATATAGTCCCTAACTTGAGATATCTTAATTAGATAACTTAAATTTTGAGTTTACACTTTTTGAAACTTTTAATAAAACTTTTAGCTTAAAAAAATCTTTAGCTTAAAATTTTTTTACTGAAAATATTTTAATAACTTTTTAACTTAAAAGAATCTTTTAATAAAACTTTAACTTTAAAATTATATTTATATTTTATCTCTGATTTTTTATTATTAATTAAATTTTTTCTAGTTGATATTCATTTTAGAATAAAATATAAATAAAAGTTATAAGTTATAAGTTCTTTTTAAATTTTGACTAAATATAAAACAAGTTTTTATTTTTATATTGTATTTTGAATGAAATATATATATGTATTCATAGATGCGTAGAGTATTACCGGTAGCAGAAATGGATGATTGTGAATCAAGAGTTGGAGTGATGGTGGAATGCTTGGGAGTGAGGTTTTGAGAGGATACAAAAGTATTATTTGTAGCTTCACCACAAGTCGAAAATGAAGTTACTGCATCCTGCAATTATGTATGAATGGCTTAATTAATAATATGTAACCTCTGTTCCTTTGAAAAACAAAAAGTGTAACCTCTTTTTTTTTTTTCTTTCTAATTTTAACCTCTGTTTCAGCTATCATTTTTTTAGCTAGCTTCTTTAACTATTTCCTTTCATTACACATCAATGAAACTATATTTTTTTACTCAAACAATTATAAGTTAGATTTTACTTATTCCATATATAAATTTCAGATTATCTGGCCATTTCACATTGAAACAAGAGGATTAAAAAAAATAAATCTATTATGCTATTTTTATTTCCATTCTCAGGGTATAAATCAAAACATAGAAAAGATCCCTATAAGTCCAAAAGAAAATCGATCCCCTAAATTAAGAAACATAGAAAAGATAAGCTATACAAGGAAGTAACAGAACAGTCCACCTCCAAAAACTCTTTCACAAGGACCCACTAAGATTGTGGGCAATAATATATGGAGCACTTCATAAAAAGTAGAAATAGACTGATATAGTTTTTTAAGAGTATCTACATTGGCAAAGCACCTAATAGATACCGTGCATGAGAGAAAAAATAATATTACTATAGCATACTTTTATTTAATAAATTGGAGATGATTTCTTTACAAGAAAAAATGCTTGAGAATTTGTTTACAGAAGGACAAAGGAGCAATTTATTCTTATCCTATTTTAAGCTTGAAAAATAAGCATTTTTTATTTCTAATACAGTATTTAATTTGGGGAATTAGATTAGAAAAGAAGACCAATAAAATAAGAGTAAAAAAATAAGAGAATGTTTTATTAAATAAATAATGGAGGAAATTATTAAATTTTTTTTTGTTCATAATTTAGGAGAAATCGTGGGCGATAAAATCCATCTTACTTGATTTTAGCTCGTATATGAAATTGGAAAGATTTAAAGAGGAGAAAAATGTTATATTAAATACTATAAGGGAGAAATTTTTCTTTCACTCTATTAACCAAATAACATAAAGTAGTTTTTCTTTCCATCTATCAACCAAACAGAAATTTCATTAAATCATATTCATAGTCCCTTCGCTCCCCTCGTTTGGATCTTGTAGAGAGACGACATGCCAAAATTTAGCTGCCTCATTAGTAACTCAAAATAATTTATATTTTCTTAATATTAGTTGAGTTTGGATTTCTATCGCAGCCAAACACGTATAATTAATAGTTAATTCTAATAAGTGATGTTAATGCAATTCAAGCAAATTCAACCCATTTAAGTTTACTATGGTGATCCAGTATTTCATTTTATAGTTTTCAAGCCAATAACAAACCTTGCATGAATTTTTTTTTTATAAAATTAAATACCAATTATTAAGTCATGGACATGTATAAGTGAAACTAAACTTTTTAATACATATTTAGTTTTATAATAAAATTAAAAACCACAATAAACCACTGTAATTTATTAAAAAAATAAAATTAAAGTCGTAATTTTGTGAATTTGAAAGCAAAACTAAACTTGTATTCTTAATTAAAGTAATATAGGTCCATTGCTAGCTGTGTCCCAAACTAAAAGACAAAAAGTAAAAGAAAAATGAAGTGCAGATCCTCATAAAGTAGTGCGTTCCCACGAGTTCTAAAGACAACATAATAATTTATGAATAAATAATAATAACAAAAAAAGTATAGTGAACATCAGCATGCCTTTTCTTCATCACTAAACAAAATTCCTGCTGACGTGGCCTTCACAAGTTCCTTTGCTTCACCCTTTAAATAAACCAAATTCCATTCACACACAAAAAACCTCTCTACTCTATCAGCGTTAATTCATTCATTTTTACATCACAAAACCACTGCTCGAGTGCTTTCAACAACTTCAACCAAAACAGTTATTCCGTTACACAGTTAGTTACATAGATTTCTTTTTTACAAGAGTCGCGTAGATATTTCAATTCACTAATAAGAATTTGATTTTGTAACCTAATATTAAAATATTTTCAGAGGCCAAGGATCATGTTATAAATTAACACCGTTCTGCATATCATTAAACTCTAATTAATTTCTTTTTTTTTCCAATTTTACAAAATAATAATATTTATTTAAAGTTAAAATAAGCAACACGAATGTAAGGAAGCGTTCTCAGCAAGCTTGAAGGAATTTAATTTAGCAAAATCACGTTGGAGGAATAAAACATTCAAACGTGCTTTTTCAATAGCGAATAATTTTCTTAAGTGCATAGTGTGTGAGAGTGAGAGAGTACTGACCAGATTTTGAAAATCGGCGGCGTCAGCGAGGTTACCGGAGCAAACGTCGCCGACGCCGGTGAACGGATCCACCTTAAACGGTTTCACGTCGTTGTCGTTCGCTGATTCGTTTGCTGTTTCGATTACTCCGGCAATTGGACGCTTCGTGAAAAGTTCGTGATCGAATTCCGTTGTGATCCACTTGAGATCGTCGAAGCCGGAGAAAATTGAAGAAGGCGCGAGAATGGTGCTCCACTTTGGTTCCATTTCGCCGGAGAGAGAGAGAAAAAAAAAAGAGGAGAGAGAAAAGAAGAAGAAAAGGGACTAAGAGAAGCTGCTTCGTGCGTATAAATAGGAAAAGTTCGAAACATTAGATTAGATACGTGGCATTATACCAAACTTTTGATTTCACTCCTTTTTATTTTTAGAATATCATCTTAAATTAATATAATACAATTTTGTTGGAATTTTTTTTCACTAAGCAATTAAATCAAATGCAATAGAAGAAGTATGGAAAAGAAGACAATTATCAATCCAAATAGTATAAGATGAACATAAAACAAACTTAGTTAAAAGATGTGCAAAAATATATGTTAATCTTTTATACATGCAAAACTAAATAGTTAAAAAAACTAACGGTAGAATATTATGAAGACAATTAACAGTAAGTAAATTAATATAGAGGAATCAATGAAAAAGTTATTCATTACTAGAACTACATTAAGATAATTCCCTCGACATCTTTGATAATAGTGTTAGTTTTCAAAAATTATTATTAAAACCACCAACATCAACATCAACTTTGTATCAATTTTGAGGAGAAGACAAACTAGAGAAATATATAGAGGTTTGATTTGGATCATCCACTATCTGAGTATTTAACATTAGGTTGTAATCAAACTTTAGGTAATATTTTAGAGTTTTCAAAGGTTTATCCTTCAAAATAAAGTTCATTTCGTGAATATTAAATATCATATCATAGTGATAAAATCAATTCATTTTTTATAGGGGATGAGACAATGATATTTTCAAGTCAGACTTTAAAACTAGAAAAAGTATCGTCAAACTACATACTAAGGGGGAGAGAAACCAAACATGTAGAGACCATGGGAAACTTTTAAAACATAAAGAATTAATAAACACAACTCTCTTCTTAATCAAATTCTTTTACTTTAGTAAACTAATGTGTAAGATCTTCTAGGCAAAATTAACATGCTTTGGTAAAATTATGAGATTTAAAGGTTTATAGCAAACTCGAGTGTTTTCATTAAACAAATTTTGAAAAGCATCAATATCATCATGTTGTGCAAAGACATGTGCTAGTATACACAATCAAGCAAATAATAAAGTGATAAGTAAATATCGTTCTCATTAGGATTGATTTAGTTTAATTCTTGTAAATCACACATTCAATCAAATTAACTAGTGAGTGGAAAATGGGTAGTAATAATATTCATGTTACAAAAGATTATAATATTGAAACAAAGTAAATAATGCTAAGGTTGAGATCTAATTGGTCAAAATGGTTGGACTATATTTCTTTTGAATTGTGTAAGTTACTAAGTGATGATTTGAGGTACTACAACATCTAAGTGCATAATATAAACCAAAGGTGCTTGTCAACAACGTGAGAAAATAAAATGGTATTAAGATTCTCTTATGTCTAAGCTCGCATTAAATATTTTTTGTTGTAGTTAAAATAATTCATTCACTTTATGATTCTAAGCTTTATGTCTAATCCGTTAGGTTAGTTTAATGTGTCTATTAATTAAATTACCATATTAACCCCTTGAAATCTATTCATTAAACTCTTTCAACATTTAATGAATTGATAATTAAGCTAAGTATCCTCAGCATAAATATATAGCATAAACATACAAGGGCTAAAAATGCTAAACACAAATACCCATCACTTTAAACATAACTAATTAACGTCATATTCCACACAATCCAATACAAACATTTTAGCTCATAGTGAACAAGACACTAACCATACCTAAGAAACAAATGTATACACCCATTATAATTTAAAAGAAATGAAATAGAAATAACCTAAGTTGAAACTGCCAAAGAGAACTAATGATTTGTCAACCAACAATGCTTCAATTGGAGATACAACATCTTGCTCTAGTTCTGCTATGGAGGAATGAGAAGAAACAATAAATACAAAAATGGAGGTTGGAGGTATGTGGTGAGCAGTAGCCCCAATTAGACCTAGGGTAGAGAGTTTCTTAATGTGATATTTGTGTTATCTCCCTTTACACAATGGGTAAATCATAAAATGACAATGAAAGAGAAAAAACCCAAAGAATTTCCTTGTCCTTGCAATCTGCACATGTCACCCAGATTAGAGACCACACATTTTTTTTCTCTTATTTGCAGTGTCCTTTGCCAGCCTCTCAACTCAAACTCAACAATCAAAGGCCTTCAATTCTACTCAAGATAAATCAATCACACACTGTTGCTACAGTACCTTGGAACATTTGACCTACTAAATCCTACACACCACATATATACGTGAAATCTAACATATAAATGCAAAAGGTTGTGATTGACTCTAATTAACACTAAAACTTAATATTATTAGTTAAACTAAGTAAACTAACATAAATTACCTAATTATCAAATAATAACTCAATGTAAAAAGGCTAGATAACTCTTAAGAGTTTATCTCATCCTAATGTCTAATAGAATGGTAAGAACCTTTAATAGAGAACATACCTTTCTTATTTGGACCTTAAGAGAGATGATCCATCTAGGTTAAGGAAATGAGGAGTAATTGGAGGGTTTGTATAAATTCAAACAATAAAAGTATCATTTACTAACTGTGCATTCCAAATACCGAGGTCTTATAAAATTAGATGAGATACTTGAGACAACTCATACTAGGATGACCTAGGGAATCAAATCTTATAATCATTATGCAAAGGTAGCATTGTTTTTCCAAAAGTTAATGAAGTGACCAATTGCCACTCTCCAAAGACATATTCTTTTGATAACCCACAAAGTTTCACGAATGATCCACCATGTATAACTAGGTAGGCGACTTAGACAAAATTTAAGAATCCCCATGAGGAAAGTATATGACTTTTAAACACTTAGTTAAGTGAGATTCAGGATTGGAAAGAATGTGTCATCTTTTTTTAGTAAGCATAACAAGATGAAATGCTTTAAAACTTCTAAAGCTCATACCTCATTTACTTTTTGGTTGACAATTGGTCTCAGTTAAGCCATTGATATTTTTCTTCTCCCCATAATTGTAGCTCCGCCAAATTGTTTAATCACATACTCAATATGGTCACGTAGACATGTAGGCAACAAAAAACAACATGTGATACACGTGAGGATGGATGGAGCGACCTATTTAATGAGTACCTCCCGTTCTACTAAAGAAAGATATTTCTCCTTTCAACCCTTAAACTTTTTCTAACCACGATCTTGAACAAAGTCAAACACATGTTGTTTAGATCTTCCAACAAAAGAAAGAAGACACAAGTATTTTGGAGATAATCTTAATATAAAAGTATATTATTTTAGTACAAAGTCGCACCTAAGAGGGGGGTGAATTAGGTGTTTAGAAATTTTTTGGTTTTTAGAGACTTAATAGATAATTTTTCTGACTATGATAGTGTATGGTAAAAAGTAAATGGCAGAAAAATAAAGAACACAACAATTTATCTTGGTCCCCGTTACAACCAAGGGTACATCCAGTCATCTTGCACACCATAAGAGATTTTTCACTATTGTTAGAATAAGTACAAGACCAACCCTAGGACCTCTGTCACAAAATTCCAACAATCTCCCTAATATAGCACACCACTATTCTAGTTTACAAGGTTTTGAAGAAAGTACACAACTTTCCTTAATTCACACAATAACTTGAGTGGTTTTACAACAATGATTTTGACTGAAAGCAAGAGAGTATAACAGTTGATATGCTTTCTTTGTACAATGATAACAACCCAATACTATTGTACTTCAAATGCAGCAGAGAACCTTTTCAATAATATGACAATGTAAAAATGTGCACTTGAAATATGAAAGTTTGACTTTTTTTGGATCTTTAAACTTTTCAAAAAGATTTTTAAGGTTCTGAAGTTAAATCTGAAACTATGAGGTATTTATACTCCTAAGTGATAAGGATCTCAAGAGCATGAAGATGATCTATATTTTTAATAAATTAGGATGAACTTTATTTATTTTCATTTGGTTTGTATTAATTCTTAGTGTGCATTAATTTGAAATTGTAATAGTTTTAATATAGATTTAGTTGATGTTATATGTAAGTGAAGATACTTTGCTTCCTTACATTTAGTTTATTTTAAAAAAATGATGTAAGCCCAATTTGGGCCTAGAGAATGGTGTCACTTATGACTCATTTAGGTTTAGAGATGATTCGTATCATTTGGTATCAGAGCTTGTCTCTAGGTTTGAAATTGAGTAAAATTTTGTTTATGCATTTTTTGTTTTTTTGAATTGAAATTGCTAGTTGTGTTGCTTTTGTTTGAATTGTTGTTTTTCGTTAATTTGTGTTGCTACTGCATTAAAAAAAAAAAAGAAAAAAAATACAAAAAAAAAGGAAAATACAAAAAAAAAAAGTAGCTGTATTGTTAAAAGTATTGCACACTACTTGTTTGACAAAATTCCTAAGTATGTCATATCTTCCATATATTCGAGATTTTGTATTGGATCCGGAATATGTGAAATATCTGTACGAAAATGGATATGCAAAACAGACAAGAAAAGTAGAGAAGCTAGCCTCAAGAGAGAAAGAGAAAATCAAAGAAAAGAAAGAAGAAGAGGAGAAATATTAGAGAGACAAAGGGCGAGAAATTGACCCCAACTATTTGTCTAATTTTGATAATTCTCTATTGCAAGTGTTTGAAGAAGTGTCTCCAAATGAGGAATGTCATCAATATATTGAAATTGAAAGTAAAGAGAAACATGATGGTAAAATTGAAGGTCTCTTTAAACAAGAGAGTGAGGTGAACAATGCAATGTTAGTGTTTGAAGGTGATTATTCAAAGGTTCCTCAAAATGATGCTTACAAGGAAATTATTAAGTCACCATTTTTTTGTGGCGAAGAGAATGTCCATGAAACTCAACTTGCTTTGAAGCCTTTGCAAATACAAAGTAACATATTGTTTGACACAAATTTCAATCCAAAGAAGTTAAATTTGGATATGAATATCAACTTCAAAAGATATAACTTTATCCCCATCTTTAGAATTTCTTACCTTTACCATAAATGTAATAAGATGTTAATTGTTCAAGATGAAAATGTGATTCGCCAACTTATGACATTTTCATTTGACCCCAGTGGATATGATGAGCTTGTGGTTTGATTGGATTATTTCTTCATGTACGGTATAATGGAGCTTAAATTCGTGGTCGAATTTCTTCAAGAAGGAGAGAATGATAAGGATCTCAAGAGCATGAAGATGATCTATATTTTTAATAAATTAGGATGGACTTTATTTATTTTTATTTGGTTTGTATTAATTCTTAGTTTGCTTTAATTTGAAATTGTAATAGTTTTAATATAGATTTAGTTGATGTTATATGTAAGTGAAGATACTTTGCTTTCTTACATTTAGTTTATTTTTTTAAAAAAAAATGATGTAAGTCCAATTTGGGCCTAGAGAATGGTGTCACTTATGACCCATTTAGGTTTAGAGATAATTTTACTATAACTATGAATTTATAACCTCATTGAAGGGATTTTTTTGAATGAATTAAAATTTCTCTAATGAGAATTGTGAGTGAGTTAGGTCTCCTCTTTGAGTTCTTGGATTGGAACTTGCTTGAGTCTTATCAATGGCTTCCTTACCATTGTGGCGATTCTTCATTGGCTTATCAATCATCCTTGATTGTGGCGCCTTCTTCATCTTCTCAACCTAATCCTTTAGTTTCTTTATAATTATCAGTTTCCTTTACATCGAACCCTAATACACAATTTCTACTGATTTTCGTGTTCAACAACCTGCAATCATATCTTGAGTTCTACAAACTTGTTTTCAGTGATTCAACATCCTAACTTGCGTTTCAGAACGTCATCTTTCATCTCGTTTTGGAATCGGCCGATTCGGAGTTTCATAGCTCTGTTTATTGCGTTCTCCAACAATACGCGATTGTTGTTCCAATCTGTAAGTTTCCAACCTAGAACGATCCTTATAGTGATTCATGACAAATAGGATCATATCACTAAGACATCACTTCAGATCAATGACAATCGTTCCTAGAGGTTTGGTGAACATATGCAATGATCTAGATTGAATCTGAACTGAAAAATTGCATTGTTTCGTAGTTGTATTCGGCTACAGTAGGAGTGTAGTTAAATACACCTCTGTAACGTTCAGTTTTATTTAAAAAAATTAACCTTGTATTCGAATACAACATCTTGTAGTCGAATACAGATGATTGAATTTTGTCACTGACTTGGTTTTGTATTCGGCTACGCCATGTTGTAGTCGAATACGCATGTTCAAATTTTGCTACTGACTTGGATTTGTATTCGGCTACACCATCTCGTAGTCGAATACAAATATGTTGTTTTTGCTACTGACTTGAATTTGTATTCAGCCACATGATGCTGTAGTCGAATACAACTTTGATTTTTGTCAAAAACTTGATTTTCAAAACATTGCACATGCATTTTTACACTTTGAAAATTCTTTTGATGCATATGCTAAAATGGAAGGTTCTCATGTGCATTTGAAATATATTATTAGATTGCATCAAGTACCTTTACAAGTCTTCTAGCATATTTGAAGATAGTTGACTTGATTGTTGACTTCTCTTTGAGCTTGCAACTTGATCACTTTACTTGGTCTTTGTCTTCATAAAAAACACAAGTCTTCTTGCATACTTACATTCTCCCCCTTTTTGATGATGAAAAACCTTTGTTGTTGTTGAAACTTCAAAGCGTTGATCGTTTTAATTTTTCTCCCCCTTAATACATGCTTACTCCCCCCTATGATCTTGAGTTCATGCCATCATATTTTGAAAGTGTGGAAAAACCTACAAATTCTTTAACAACAACAACATACAATTTTCTCCCCCTTTTGACATGATCAAAAAGGAAGAAAAACAACAAACAAATATTTCAAGCATTCACAGTATATAGGGAATAAACAAAACAACACACAAGATAGGGAATATAGCATCAAAAGCATAATTAAAAGTAAAACATTGTTTAAGTCATACATCAGCAAATTAAAGAAGTTAAAAGAAATGTTTGATAAAACGTTAAAAAAAATAACAAAAACTACAATAACCAACTACATATCATCATCCAGTGGGAGGTGAAGGTGGTCAATTTTGACGAACATGCCATGTAGTTTATTTAACAGTGATTCATGGCTTTGGGCAATGATGGTCTCCATGGTTTGGAGTCGGTTGTTGATTGAGGTGTCCATAGTCTGAAACTTTTCAGTGATGAAGGTTTTGGACAAAGTAAGATCAGTTGAGATCAGATCCTTCTAGCATGAAGAACAAGATCTGAAGCTCAAATTTAGATATTTGAGAATAATTGCCGACATTAGGAACCCGAATGTAGCTTAGAAAATAATGCAACAGCTTGTTGTCAACGGTCAGATTTCCAACACCATACTGTTGTCTAGCAAACTCGGAACCAACTTGTGCCTGTTTTTGTTCCATGGTGTTTTTGTCAAAACGGCACATTGATATATAAGCATCATATTTGGTAATATTTTCCCATTCACACAAATTGTCAGGCCTGAGTTTCTGATCTTCAAACGGTAGCTGCAATATTTCTCCAATTGTTCGAGTTTCCAACTCAATGTATTTACCCTTCACTTGAGACACCAACTTATAGCCATCTTTCTTAAGATTGCAATAAAATACCTTAACTAAATCAGGATAGATCGAGCCGTTATAACTAATGAAAGCTTCCAAATGTTGGGCCTTAAGTTACTTAGGAAATTTAAAAGTTGAGAAAGAATCAAGAGTACCATACTTAAGAGTGATCATCTTTTTGTCTGAGTAGTAGGTTCTGTACCGGTCGATTTCTTCGGGTAAGTCAAGTAATCAGGATAAGTATGCCACATTATCATTTCTAGCCCTCCTTTTTGAAGGACCCATTGCAGCATGCTTTGTTCTTGAACCTCTTTTCTGTGCATCCATGGTGAAGGTTGAAGAAGATGAAGTTTACAGAATTTTTGGGGAAAAATTTGGGGATTTGGGGTTTTGATTTTGTGTTGTGAGTAATCTTATATGCAAATGATGATAGAGGATAGATTTGGTAGGATTTGCAAGTAAGATTAGATGAAGTTTTGGAGTATTGGAAATGGATGACAAGCTGTGTTCAGCTACTAAAAGTTAAACAAATAACATAAAACATCTGAAAACGCTTATATGTGGGAAGAATTCGAATCTGTATTCGGCTACACACTTGTTGTAGTCGTATACAGAGTTTTCTGGAAACATGTATTCGAATATAAACAATGTGTATTCGGCTACGAGACAAGAATTTTAATTTTTAAAATCGAGTTTTCATTGAAAGGCAATATTTAAAAGACAAAAAACATGTTGAGAAAACACATATTCATATATCAAAGATTCAAGTACCACGTATTAGATGTACTTTGTATGCATTTCTACAAAACAAGATCAAAATTTGTTAGGTACCCAAATTGCTTTGGGTCCTTGAATATTAGTACCTTTCTTGACCCACACATAATATCCCATTTGGAACACCAAACTTCCTAACATGACAAGCATTAGGTGTATGACCATTTAAACCACAATAATAACATGTAGGAGTAGATTTACTTCTATATTTAGGCATATGAGGTTTCTTTTGAACAAAGTTCTTCTTAGAATAATGATGATTATTTTGCACAGCTATAACTTTCTCTTTGTTGGATTGGTCACTTGCCTTAACAAAGATAGTTTTATTAATACTTGGTTTATCAAATTTTGAATAACCAAGACCACTTTTGTCATTGGAAAATCTTTGCATATTAAGAACATTTTCCACTCCAACTTGTCCCTTTTCATATCTTTCAATGACTCTATTTAGTTGGACAATTTTAAAAGAAAGATAATCACACTTATTCCATGTAAAATTCTGTTTTAATTTTTCAGAATCTTTTTCCATAGTGTCAATTTTCTCTTTAAGAGATGAAATTTGTTTCTTTTGAGTTGACACTGTTTTGTACATAATTTTGCATTCCATAAGTAATTTTTTTATAGCATCTTGAGCATCATTACACTCAATAAGTAATTTATTATGAGAAAAATCTTTGTTACTTACCTCTTTTTCCTCGTTGGATTGGTGTGATGCCATCAAAGTAACATTTGCACATTTGTCACTTTCCGAATCTGAGGATGAACTGACTTCATATTCCTTCCATGCTATATAGGCCCTTTTTGGGTTCTTTCTTCTTGTGAGCACTTTTCTTGACAATATTTGGGCACTCTGCTTTTATGTATCCTTGCTTGCCACACTCAAAACAAGTGAAGTTTTGATTTGAAGTGGAGACATCCTTCTTCCTGAAAATTTTTCTTTTCTCTCCAAATTTAGAAGTTTTATCATTTTGAAGGAACTTACCAAATCTCTTTATAAGGAAGGTAATGTTCTCATGTTCATCTGAATTCTCATCATCGATTTTCTCTTTTGACTCCGCTTTTAAGGCAATGCTCTTTGGCTTCTTTTCTTGAATTTCATTCTTTTCTAGCCTTCCAAGTTCAATTTCATGTTCTTGAAGCTTTCCGAAAAGTGCAGAAAGAGACATCTTTGATTGGCTTTTCTTTTCAGAAATTTCTGTTACTTTAGGTTGCCAAGCCCTTGTTAGTGATCTTAGAGCTTTAAGGTTCAATTCATCATTAATGAAGATCTTGCCAAGTGTCGTCAAGTGGTTGGTCAAATGAGAAAATCTTTTTTGCAAGTCCATAATAGGTTCTGCGGGTTGCATACGAAATAATTCATATTCTTGAGATAAGGTATTAAGTTTAGAACCTTTTACCTCAACTGTTCCTTCATGGGTTACTTCAAGAGTATCCCAGATTTCTTTGGCAGTTTTGCAATGAGACACGCGGAAGAACTCGTCCATTCCAAGTGCTGATTGTAACATGTTTTTGGTCTTTTGGTCCAACAACACTTTCCTTTTGTCATCATCTATCCATGAGGCTTTTATCTTTATTTCCTCTTTATTGTTGATGACTGTCTTTGGGACATAGGGGTCATTTTCTACCGCATCCCAAATATCATCTCCTTGTGCCTCAAGGTATGCCTACATGCGTATCTTCCAGAAGCCATAGTGTTCTCCAACAAAGCAAGGTGATTTATTGCTACTACCACCATCTCTAAAAACTGGCTGTGCATAAGCCATGAATAAGGATCGAGGAGCAAATTACCAGAACCTGCTCTGATGCACATTGTTAGTACAGAGGCGCACCTAAGAGGGGGTGAATTAGGTGTTTAGAAATTTTCTGGTTTTTAGAGACTTAATGGATTATTTTTCTGACTATGATAGTGTATGGTAAAAAGTAAATGACAAAAAAATAAAGAACATATCAACTTATCCTGGTTCCCCTTACAACCAAGGATACATCCAGTCCTCTTGCACACCACAAGAGATTTTCCACTATTGTTAGAATAAGTACAAGTCCAACCTTAGGACCTCTGTCACAAACTTACAATCTCCCTAAGATAGCACACCACTATCCTAGTTTACACTTGAAGAAAGTACACCACTTTCCTCAATTTACACAATAATTTGAGTGGTTTTACAATAATGATTTTGACTGAACGCAAGAGAGTATAACAGTTGATATGCTTTCTTTGTACAATGATAACAATCCAATACTATTGTGCTTCAAGTACAGCAGAGAACCTTTTCAATGATATGACAATGTAAAACATGTGTACTTGAAATATGAAAGTTTGACTTTTATTGGATCTTTAAACTTTTCAAAAAGGTTTTTAAGGTTTTGAAGTTAAATCTGAAACTATGAGGTATTTATACTCCTAAGACATCACTTCAGATCAGTGGCAATCGTCCCTAGAGGTTTGACGAACATGTGCAATGATCTAGATTGAATCTGAACTAAAAAATTGCCTTCTTTTGCAGTTGTATTCGGCTACAGCAGGAGTGTAGTAGAATACACCTCTGTAACATTCAGTTTTATTTGAAAATTTTAACCTTGTATTAGAATACAACACCTTGTAGTCGAATACAGATGATTGAATTTTGCCACTGACTTAGTTTTGTATTCGGCTACACCATCTCATAGTCGAATACAAATATGTTGTTTTTGCTACTGACTTGAGTTTGTATTCGACTACAAGATACTGTAGTCGAATACAACTTTGATTTTTGTCAAAAACTTGATTTTCAAAACATTGCACATGCATTTTGACACTTTGAAAATTCTTTTGATGTATATGCTAAAATGAAAGGTTCTCATGTACATTTGAAATATATTATTAAAATTAAAAGACATTTGTTATTGTTTTATTAATTAAAAGATTATCTTTCATAAATTAACTATTTAAAGAGAGAAATATATATATTACTAGTAGAGTATTTGTTAAACATTTTCTAAAATTTTAAGAAAAAAAATTAGAACTCATTAACCATAATATTTTATATAAATCAAAACATATATTTATATATGTATTTAATAATGTATCTATAAAAAAAACGGTTTTATTTTCCCAAGTGTCACAATTCTAAGCATTTATTCTCTCACATTCATCTTTTTCATTTTTTATTAGTTTAACTTGATATGGTAATTGAGCAAAAACCCTTGATACGGTAATCAACGTCACAAGGTGACATTTCAATATAAAAATTTGACCATATAATTCAAATCTCTTTCGAAATAATTATAAGCAGGGCTGGCCCAACACATTATGAGGTCTAAAACGAAATTATCAGTCGTGGCCTTTTCAAGGTTAATAAATAAATTATTAATATTTTTATTTAAAATTGATATTTTATATTTTTTTTGATGCAAAATCATTTATCAAATTATTATAATCGATTTCGTTCAACAATTCTTTTTCAATCGATAATAAAACTAATCCATTTAATCTTACTTGTGACATTGTTGATCTTAGGTAAGATTTAATTAATTTGAGTTTCGAAAAACTTCTTTCTGCTGAAGCGACAATTACAGGAATTGTTAATATTAAATATTCTTCCAACGGTATACTATCATCATCCTCATAAATAGTTGCATCGATTATACTATCCTCATCCTCATAAATAGTTGCATCGATTTTAATTAACTAATAGTATAATCAACACACAACACATGTATCAATTTAAATGATGATTATGCCAAAAATTAAAAATTAAAATTTTTTTGGAGGCATTTTTTGTTTCTGCATATGGTTAAAGAGTTTTGATAATATATAATTGGACCTCTATATCGTATAAAAATTAAAGTAAAAAAATTATTTTTAGGCGAGGCCTAAAGCAAGGGCTTTAGTAGCCTCTCCCTTAGGCCGACCCTGATTATAAGTATTATTTTAATTAATAATAAATTTTTAATTTTTTTAAAATCAAATAACTTGAATAAAAATAAATAGATTCCATATCCACCCCAGTTATGACCTATGCAAAATAGATAACCTCCGTAACATATAAAAACATTTCTAGTGAAGGATAATCATAAATTGAAACCGAAATTGAGGTTAATTCTAGAGCAAGTACACTAAATTATATAAATTTTATTTATGGAATTTGCAAATCAAAATTTCAAAAGGAAGGTCACATTAATTAAAGGACAAAATATATTTTGTCTTTAGTTTACTTTTACAAAGTATGTCATGTCAAGAAATTAGAAAAAAGTATTTGGTGGCCATAACTTTAAGAGCCTATTTATCGGACGAAGATTGACGGTAGTCATAGTCGAGTGTCCTTACATTCTTAATTCATATATTCGATATATTGATAGATATTTGATTATGTGATTGAACGGTTAAGATTTAAGTTCATTAATACTTAAATTGTAAATTAAAGATAAAAATTTACTTTTTTTTTAATCATACGATCGATATTAGACTATCATAAAACAGTGAAATATGCCAATTTGGGATTCCGTGATTGAGAATCCAATTTCCTATATGCCACACATTTGGCCATCAAAGATTTAATGATGAAAAAGTTCACACACAAGAAAGTGACAAAGTGGTTAAGCAACATAGAATGGGTACAAATCTAAGAAAAGGTTGTGCCACTAAAATATTATTATAGGAATTAGGAGCCACTCAATGAGACGAGGTACAAATTCCAAACTCTCACAAAGCTTTGCAAACTTTACTTTTGGAAAAGCATTAAAGGCATTTTATGCATTTTGGTATGGCTTATCAAGCATTGGAATGCATCATCAAAGGTAAAGAAAGGATGACAACTATTGTTTGAGCAATTAAAAGTAGGTTTCTTAATGTGTAAGTTCTTAATAAAGTAATGGTGATTGATTGGGACAAGCACCAAACCTAAATAAAAAAAGTTGTAAACGTGGTTATGTTTAAAAAAGCATGTTGAACCTTCTCACTATATTTTTATTTTTTATTCTTAATCTGAAAGGAACATGAAAACTTTCATTATTTGTTTATTCTAGCTTCACCTTTTTCCTGTTATCATCACACAATACGCCTAACTTTATGAAGTTTCTTGTTGGGGGTTAAACATAAAATAGCTTAATTCCATGTTAGATCACAAGATAGTACAATCAAAATAATCAAGCAGTGATGTATTTTTTTTTATAAAAAAAAAGTAGTTTTGGGCATCCCTAATCTATTTTAATAGGCCATGCTTTAATAGTTAGGTCTATCAAAAATATAAGTAAAAGTACACACGAACTAAATAGAAACCGAAGAAACATCATGGCAACTTTTATTTTAACAGTCATTAGTAATTAATATTATTTGTATTTTATTAACGAGAAAAATTAAATCAATCATTTTAATTTTTAACTCTTTTACCTTACCTTAGTCACTAATAATTATATATATATATATATATATATCCTAAAAAGTTGAAGGATAAAAGTTTTTTTTTGAAGGATAAAAGTTTTTTTTGATTCAATGAAAGAGATGAATTTTAATACAGAGGAAGGAGGAGATCGAGGGAAAATGGAGACATCCTAAAAAGTTAAAGGATTAAGGTTTTGTTTGGTTCAATGAAGGAGAGGAATTTTAATGTAGAGGAAGGAGGAGAACGAGGGAATATGGAGACATGTTTAGTTAAAAAATGAGAGGGAATAAATTTTTAATGGTTTTATATTTGATTCAAGAAGAAGAGAGAGATTTTAAAGGGTTGTTATGTTATTTTGGTTCCATTTTCCTCCCACAAAATGAACTCTAAGAGAGATTTTGACTCACTCCCCTCATAAAAATTGAATCAAACACAAAAACTTAAGTTCAACCAATAAAAGAGAATGTGTGTTAAATAGTGTCGCTAGCAAAATTCAAAACTTAAAAATATTACTTATCTCCCCGTTTACTCCATCTACCTCTAACTATAGAGAGTCTAAATTGCCTAACACCTATAATTAGGGTCTGCGTAAGGTAAGGTAAGACACAATTAAGTGAACGTGGATTTTACGTAGACCACATATCTACGTAGTCCTCCATAGACCACCAATGTTTAAATATTCCCTAACGAAGACATCCTTTCAAAAGTAAAAATTAACTTGTCTGTTGATTTTTACAGTTGAGACAATAAAACGATCGATGTAAATTAAATAAAAATAACAAAAAACGAGTATGCCATTCAAAACGCAATTCATTGAACCAACACAAATCACATCCATGTATCATTATTTATCTTTGCCTATATACTCGCTTTGATCACTATTATAAACAAAAAATTGGTCCCAAATTTGGATAACTATTATAAACAAATATTGATTACGTTTGACTCATTTAATGTAAGTATTATTAATAAACCATATTTTAATAAAAAAAAATATATATATATATAAATAGTTGAGTGTTTGACATTTAAAGGGACAATTTAGTAAATTTGAATTATATTTTACACGAAATTAAAAAAATTATTTGCATTAAACTAAGTTTTTTTTAATTAATTTTCTTAATCATTGTAAAAATAATAATTATTTTTTGTTTATAATAGTAACAAAAAGGAGTATGCTGTCTCATCAAGTTTTATAGGTGGTGTGGACCCTTAAATTTGATCAACTTAACCCATAAGAACCCATATTCTTAGTTGAGTTAGAGTATTCAAGTTTAATTTGATTAGTGTAAGTGAACATTGAGGTGATCTAAGAATTATATCTTTGAGAGACATTAATAATGTTGCTATTATTAAACTCGTCTGAGACTTAGTTATTTCTAGTCAATATTGGACTATCCTTCTTAAAGGTCGTGTAATTTCGAAGGCATATTAGATATCATATTGATTCCTCCATTTAGACTGCACTCAAAGCTAAGTTAACTACTATATATGAGAACAACAAATGACAACTTGGCAATGGTGACATTATTAACTTCTAGGTTGACACTTGGTTGGACGATTCTTTGATTTCTACTTTTAACATTATTGAGGCCAAGCAAGGTCATTTTCATGCCACTGTCAATCATTTCATTCAGGATAGTAATTAGAAAGTCCCTTCTATTCTTTTACATATTTACCCTCAACTAGCTGCCTTGCTGGCCAAGACTATTATTCCTAATTTTGAATGTGAGGATCACCTGGTTTGGAGATTAAACAATTATGGGGTTTTAAGTTTTAAGGAGGCTTATTTATTCTTCAAGCCTTTAGGGCAACAAATTTCTTGGGCAAAAGATATTTGGCATAATAGCATTACTCATTCCATGTCTCTCAAGTTTTGGAGATTGCTACATAACAAGATATCTTCTGATGATAATTTAATCGCTCGAGGTTTACAAATCGTTTCAAGATGTGAGTTCTATAAATGTGAAATGGAGACTAACAATCGTATCTTTTTATCCTTTTTTTTTTTTTTTGCTACTAGACTCTTGTTTTAGTTAAACTCTATTTTTCACTCTCAATTTGATATTAGTTCGTTTCAAAATCTTCTTACCATTAATGTAGAGATGTTATTTTGGTCAACATCATTTTTACTATGGATACTATTTGGTATTGTAGAAATCAAGCTCGATTTAAAGACAAAAATCTTGTTTTCACTCTGTTACCAATAGACTTATTGTCAATGTATCTTTATCTAACAATCACACTTCTAGCACAGTCTCCAACTTTGTTCAATAATTTCAAATTCTTAAGTACTTCCAAGTTCGAGCTTATCCTCCTAAAGAGCGTACCATCAATGAAGTGATATGGCGCCCCCAAAATAGTATGGAATTAAATGCAATATTAATGGAGTTGTATATGGATGTCATGGTCCTATTGCTTGTGAAGGTATATTTAGGGACAACTCTGCAGCTTTCTTAGGTTATTTTGTTGTGAATTTGGGTATTACAACTACATTGCATGTTGAGCTTACCGAAGTTATGGTTGCTATGAAACAACCTACAAGAATGGGTGGTGATTTCTTTGGATTGAATCTGATTTGTATTTGTCAAATCTGACTTTTAAGAATACTAGCTTTGTTCCTTAGTCTATTAGACATAGATAGCTTAATCGTCTTGAGATAGTTAAAGGAACGAGTTTTACTATATCTCATATTTTTAAGGAAGGGGATCAATGTGCGGACGAGATTGCTAATTTGGGACTTCACAATATTAATAGTCATTGATGAGATACTTTTCTTATAATATTAATGATGTTTTCAATATAAACATGATCGGTCTTAGTGAATATAGATGTTGTTGATGTATGTAGGTTTTTACTGCACTCTTTTTTCCTTCACCATAGTTTATCTCTATGGTTTTTCCTGATAAGGGTTTTAATGAGGTAATACTTTGTATCCCGTAGGATTGTTTTTCTTGAGTATTGATATAGTCCCCCTAAATATATTATATTTTCTTTTTTATTTTTAATAATATTTTACAGTGTTGCAAATGATAGATGATTAAATTCGAGTGTCAACATATTTAAAATGTCAAATTAATCCAATGATATTTTTGCAATCTATTTTTACAGGAAAAAAAAATATTTACTTCTACCCTTCTACAATAAGAAAAAGTGGAAAAGCTACAAATAAGCTATGCCTTTATTATAATATATCACAGCGGAGAACTAATGTCAAAGGTAGAAATTTTTTCCGTGTCATGATTTCCTACCATGACATTGACAACTTTTATAATCATCTATGCCTTTATTATAGATTGAAAAAATATTTAATTTTATATTTTTTAAAATAATTTTTATTAAAAACATCATAAACATTAGAAATTATTTTTGACTTATTTATTAAAAATTAAAAAAAATTTAATAAATATTAATCGATAGAGATTTTAACATAATAAAATAAATTCTTTTAAAATTAAAAAAGAAAAAAACAGTACCACCCGGAAATTATTTTTGTAAGAAGTTACTCAAAATAAATTTTTATTTTCTAAATAAGAGATAAATAAAGATAAAATAAAATAAATACATGAAAAAATGTTATTAATTATATGTTGTTTTGGTTGCAAACCTCGTAGCAAACAAGTACGGAACCAAGAATTTTGACTATTGGGATCAACATATATAAACTCAGAGTGTTATATATATATATATATATAATTTAATTTTTTTTAAAGTCATAAATATACATAATAACTATTCTTTGCGGTTTTTCATATTCTAAAACATTAAATAATTTTATTATTTTCAATATCAATAAAAATATATATATTTTTCTATATATATAAATAATTAAACAATCATTTAACCATTTATCTCTAATGCGAATTTACATCAAATTTTTGATAATATTAATTTTATAAGCATTTAAGTATTCAACCTCTCTTTATCAAATGCATAAAAAAGAAATCACTTGAACTTAAATAAACTGCACAGAGAAACAACTCAATATCCACCATCTATAATAACTATTAAGCTCTTAAAATTGTTGTTCAATCATTTAATAGAATAATTGAATTCGTAAATATAATTTAATTATTAGTTGTAAGAACATTGATATGCAGAAACTCAAATTCAAATATAAGAATACTCACTTCTCGACATTTAAATTGTGTCGGTCTAGCCTCCAAATCACTTAACAAAAAAAAATTTAAACATAAAAATGATATAAATTAGTAACTTTTTTCAAATTTGATGCGTGAATTTTGATTTTGGATACATGGAACACATTAATCAATTAGTCAAAATACACCAAATATATTTTCTTTCAAAATAAGTATCATTTTACTTTCTCAATGCAATTTTAATCGATTTGTTCCTATTTTATCATAAAAATAATATTATGTACATAACATTCAAATTATTATATTTCATTACGTAATTATGATAACTCTTAATAGTCAATAGTTAATGGAGAGGATTTTTTAAAATTATTTCACTTATTCATTTATTTAGTAATTTTCTTAATCCGTGAAAGAACCTTAAGTGACATTTATTTTAAAATGGTGGAAGTATATAATATATAAATTAGATAAAATGATAAAATCACCAATGTGACAAAGTTACATAAAAAAATTTAAAATAAATTTTTAAC